>VYZP01040517.1:4101-17284 GCA_013400635.1 Hypocryptadius cinnamomeus
ACAAGAGATACAGGTATGTAGAGAAACCAAATTATTATCTATAACAGAAGGTTGAGCAGCACCAGAGTTTGTTTTCTCAAATATATGTATTATTGACCTGCTAGACCAGCCCATGATCTGGACTGCTTGAGGTGGCTGCTCTGCATGGGCAGAGGACATTCCCAAAGAGCTGTACAGTCCCCTTGGTTTGAGAGCTAGAACAGGTTCATTGATGGAGGTATCCTCTCCTGTGCCAGATGCTTTACTATAACATAAGTAACCTGTTATTCTAATGTGACAAGTATCAGCAAGATGGTCTCCAACTCTTTAGCTACCAGCAGGAAAAAAAGACCAGCCTGGCAGAACATGAAGCTTTTGCAGTGACTTGGGGAAAAAAAAAAAAAAAAAAAAAAGACGGTTTATGACCTTTGGAAGATGGGGCAGGAAGAGTATGAGGATGTCATGAGGAAATTCAGAAAGGTGAAATTACAAAGGTGAAAGCCCAGCTAGAACTCCATCTGGCCAGCATAGCAAAAGATAACAAAAACATTTTAACAAATAAATAAATAACAAAAACAAGGCCAAGGAGAGTCTGCACCCTTTTTTTGGAAGCAGAGAGAAACATTGTCATAAAGGATGAGGAAAAGGCTGAGGTACTTAATGCCTTATTTTTGCCTCAATCCTTAACAGAAAGACTGGTTATCCTCAGGGTACCCAGCCCCCTGAACTGGTAGACAGGGGTGTGGAGCTGGATAAATCTCCCATAATCCAAAAGGAACTAAGTCAGCAACTTGCTGTGCTACTTAGACAAGTGTATCACGTTGGGTGGGATCCACCTGAGGATATTTATAGAGCTGGCAGAAGACTTTGCTCTTTCCATGATTTACCACCAGTCCTGGTTAATCAGGAAGGCTCCAGATGACTGGTGGTTGGCAAATGAGACATCCACCCACAAGAAGGGCAGGAAGAACTGGAGAAGAACAAGCTGGTCAGTCTGCCCCCAGTGCCAGGGGTTATGGAGCAGGTCATCCTGAGAGCGATTTCATGTGGTGTGTAAAGGACAACCAGGGGATCAGACCCAGCCAGATGGGTTTATGAAAGGCAGATCCTCCTTGACCAGCTTGATCTACCTCTGAGACAGGCTGACCAAATGAGTTTATAAAGGAAAGACTGTGGATACTGTCTGCCTAGACTTCAGTAAAGCCTTTGACACTATTTCCCCCATGACACTAATTCCACCTTCATGACAGCTTTCATGAACAAACAAACACTTACCACCTTGGTAGTGCCATATTATATTAATATTATATTTATATACAATAGCTTTATTTTGCAACACTTGTGTTCTACATCCAGCTCTTTGTTACCATACTGAGCCAAATCTACTCATCAGTCTTCCCTCTGCATGAACACTACAGCTGGCTCCACAAATTTTCTCACAAAAGTGTATGTTTTTCACCAGTGGGATATTTTAATTGCGCAAAGGATGAGTGCTCTTACTGCAAAAGTTTAATTGTCACTTAGCTATCACATCAGCATCCAAACAGCTCTACACCTTTCAAAATGGCAGCATAGATTTCCTCCAGTCAATCAATTTGTTTCTTTCAGAAACTCCTTCCAACTGATTTCACAATAAATATTTTTAATTTAGCTCTAAGGTATCTCACAGAGTAGAGGTTAAAATTAGATGGATTTTCTGCACATAAAACACAGACTTTAGGAAAAGTGTATTCAAGGGCCTGAAACAGCCCACACAGAATGCCGACTAGATAGATTTTCCCCAAAATGCATGGGGAATATATAAGATATTCTTTTGTAACTGCAACAATAGCATGAAATACTACATAAAACTGACTAAGAATTCTAGTTTTCCCAAAGGATTTCTGGGGTATCTTTAGCTAATGGGCATCAAGGCAGTGAAACTAAGCCTTGTCAAAGCATGTCTTCAAGACAAGCTTTTATCTATACAGCAGTATGAAGCCAGAGTGGTCTTAAATGTCATCACCATTCTGAAATGCCCTGCTGTAATGGCGTGTAAAGCCACAGCAGGCAGAAAGTGCCTGTGCACCTTTTGAATTCCCAGTTGGAAGGCTACTTGCTTTGAAACAAGGGGCTTTCGTTAAATTCATCTGGACTCTAAGCTTTCACATGAGAACTACAAAGTGGACCAACTTTGAAGTTATTTCTTTTAACTTGTTTTCCTAATTAAAATGAAGCTTGGGCCAGAAACATATCTTCCCCCCTCTACCTCCCTCTCCCTCCTCTTATTTCCATAGTCCTGCAACAAAGGTGCTTTGATTTCACATTAAATGGGAATGAGGGCTGGTGGTGGGTGGTGGTAAGTGTGTGGTGTGATCTTTGATCTATAGATGAATATAGACAACTTTTGCCCACAAGGAATTTGTCTAAGGAACTACATTAAAATAGGAGTTGAAACATAATGCAAACCTAATTCTAACTGATGCTGTTTGGAGTGCTGTGCAGTTCTAGAAGTACTTAGATTTTGAAGGATGAATATTGGAAGACTTCATTCTGTAAAATGTATTTTATATTCTATTATATTTATATTTGGAAATCATATAAGAAATATGCTTTTATCCACAGATATCAATTAGAGAAGATGATAATGACTTTTTCCTACTGCATGTACCTATGCTATGAGTTGCTTTATGCTGTCATCTGACAGCTGTTGTAACATCTAATCTGTTTTAAAATAACCTAAAGGCATAAGTCATAAAATAATGAACATCTCAATACTTAAGACTGTGTCTACTGCAGTATGTGGAGTTTTACATGGGGCACACAGCCCACTGATGTTACCTAAGCTGAAAAAGGCAGTAAAGAAAACAAAAAAAATTTCTAAACACAGAAATTTCACCTGAAGCAGGCATAAAGAAGCTGACATCCTCTCTTTAGGCATTAAGTCAGCCACAGAGAAATACTGTAAGTATGCATATAACACTGTATCTCCACTATGTGATCCCTGTGATCCCATTTTGGTAGTGTCTTTTGGTGAGGATTACTGAGGAAGTGTGTGCACTTAAGCAGCTTCTATACCTCCACAAAGGAGATACTGAGCTTGCCAATAATCAATGTCTATGCAACCTCATTTCTGAGTGAGTCTCATTTCTAAGTTTCAGAAACAAAATAAGTATTCAGAAACAAAATAAGACCATTGTGGTGGTCTGTCCTGGAGAAGACAAGCTGTGAACCAATCACACCACAGGTAATAGTACTGGATCCTGGAAACTGAGATGCCAGGATATATAATGCCACGCCACATTATGGTGAGAGGTGGGGGAAAAGAAAAGGATGATGGGAAGAGTTACGTAAATTAAGTTGTTCCTTAAGGTTGTGTTCTGAACTTTGCCCTCTGATAGGTTCCATATAAGGTATTGTTTCTGTTTCTTTGTTCATTGGTTCTCTGGTCTGAGTTAATGTCTATATAAGGTTGTGTTTGCCTCATTTAGAGGTCTTCTGGAGCAGCTCTATACTACGTTTTGTTGCACACTGATTGTTAGTGCACCTTATTATTTTCCTTTATTAAACTTTGATTTTCGGGCACTCCAGTCATTCCTGTCCCTTTTTATTTACTGCCACTCTCTCAGCTGATCCTGTCCCGGGGTTGCACACAACACAACATTCCATCTCTTCCTATGGACTAGTTTCAGTAAGATGAACTGCACTACCTTCTGGACTTCAAAATGACCCTCCCCAATGACCTTCCTGCTGGAACTGAAATACAGCTTTTATCTCAGTTTCTATTTTACAGATTTAAGCTGTGACATTCACTTTAACATTTGTTGTGAACATTTTAGGCAGGGTAAGCTTCCTAATCCAGGCCCTTTTTAAGCATCCATTTAACCACTAAAAAGATGCTCTGGGTTTATAGATTTAGGATAATTTGAATGTGGCAGGTTATCCCAGTAAAGAAAGAAAAATAGATCCTTTTTGAACTGTCAGTTTGCTTCTTCAAACGAATGAGACCCCCGGCTGCACAATACACTTCTACCAAAAGCTTACGACAGAGCTGGCAGCAAAGCATGTTAACTAGACTGTCTATTGGGACATTTTATCCAAGCCCTTGCTGCTCCTACCTCAAGATAAATGATACTAGAATATATGCCGAGCAAATAAAATTAAACTGTGACAAAAACATGGGTACTTGAGGGATATTAAGCGCAGGTTAAGGCGTAGCACTGGTTCTTGACATCTCTTGTCTAATGTTACAGTCAGTATCACCCCTTGAACGAAGCAGACAAGATAAAAATGGTTCTTTGAACATTCACTTACTTCATCACTTATATTCAGTTTCTGTATTGAACTTCTTGAGGGTTTAAAATAACCCATGCAAAAGTTGCTCACAGTATCATATGGCTGCAAGGCAGAAATTCTGATTTGACACCATGATGAAAAAGGTTTTTAATAGTGGTAAAATGTTAGCAATCCTGGAATGGCTAATCTAGTCCCTTGTAAGAATAAATGGGTTCAGTATGGTCACATATCCCTGACACAAATGCAAAACTGCAGGAAATGCAAATCTGCCTGTGTGAGAAGAGCTTGTTCAGTCTCTGTCAATAAGGACTGAGAGGTGATATGACTGGTCTCCATCAATATTTTAGAAGGAAACACTGAAGACAACAAAAAGCTAATTAAACTAAAGGACAATGTTGGCACAATGACAAGCAGGTATAAATTGACCATGAATAAATTTAAGAATGAAATTAGAAGAGTATTTCTAATCAGCAAAGGAAACATGTTTTGAAACAAGAGACAGAGAAAAAAAATGCCTAAGAACAGTACACGGAGATTTTTCTTAACAACTTGTATTAGTTTTGACATGGCTGGCTGTGATCACAATGGAAGAGATTCAGTATCTTTTCCATGAACACATCTGGCCAGTGTTATCAGTCAAGAGGAAAACAGGTTTTTGGAAGCACTTGGAGACAGCAGTGTGTGAGGTGAGGAAAAGGAAGAGTGGTTGCTTCCTAAATGGTCAGTCATCTGATCAATGGCATTTTCCCTTCAACCATCTGGTGAAAAAAGTGTATGGATGCAAAATTAAAAGGACCAAATTTTAAATACTTGATGTTGTAACTTAACATTTAAATCTGTATTTTATAACATACCTCATGAATTGTAAACTAAAGAACAATTTAGCTATGAATCAAGAGTAGTTGAATTTCTATTTAAATTTCAACTAATTTCTGAAGAGAACAGTTTAATATTCTATATTCTTTGAGAATCTCAACCCAAACTCTGCATTTACAAGACATGTTCCAAAGATTCCACCACTTCAGCAGTGATCTTTAGTTCAGCAGAAAGCTAAGCAGTTGAGGAAAGAAAGGTAATTATCTGGGATGTATGTAATGTGTCTCCTGTCCAAATCCCATGCATATTTTCCACTCACACTCCTAGTCATACTTCATGGAAATACAGGAAAGAAAAAAACAATCTCCCATGACTACTGCAAATAATCAGCTTTTAAAAAGTAATGACAGAAGAAAAGTTTTAAGAATAAATATTGAACTTCATCTGTCCACTGAAGAGAAACACCCTCAACTTTTCCAAGCATCTCTAAGATAAACATGCAGTTACTGTGGCATTCTTGCGGTGTCGGTATGCCACTTTTAGCTCATTTCATTTCACAAACAAAGGCCGCAGCAGATCATATTTTAGCAGAGTTTTAATTCCTTTATTAAAGCCAGACGTTGCAGGCTGTGATGTCCCTGACAAGGAGTCACTTCAGTTTACACTCAGCGCTGCGGGTCCCCGCACGCCGGCCCTCCCCTGCAGCGGGCAGCGGGAGGTTGAGGCGCCCGGGCTGGGCCGGGCTCCTCGGGACACGGGCCGCCGGAAAGCCGGCTCCAGGCTGGGCCCTCTTCCCCAATGGAAGCAGGTACGCTCCAAAAGGTCGAGCCTTTTTAGACAGGAACAGGGCGAGAGAACACAGCCTCCCACTGCGCCAGGGGAGGTTCAGCTTGGCCATTCCGAGGAATTTCTTCACGGAAAGGGTGATAAGATACTGGAACGCGCTGCCCCGAGAGGTGGTGGAGTCCCCGTGCCCGGGGGTATTTAAGCAAAAACGGCGTGGCACTCAGTGTCACGGTCTATTGAGATGGTGGTGTTCGGTCACAGGCCGAACTGGACACCCTCAGGGCTGTCTCCCAGGGCGGTCGGTTCTGTGGCTCCCGGCGCCACAGCACGCTCCGCACGGGCGGGGGCGCTGCCGCCACGCCAGGCACTTCCGGATGCGTCTCGCTAAGCATCTTGGGAGCTGTAGTTCTCGCCGGGAGAGGCCATACTGCCGCCATCGCACATGCGCAGAGGCTCCTCGCGCCACGCCGCGGGGGCGCTCGGCGCCCTCCAGCCACGTGACGCCCAAGGCCCCGCCGCTTCCTGCCCGGCAGCCCCCGCTTCAGGAGAACCCGCCCGGCGGCCGGAAGTTGGGAGTGTCACGTGGTCCCCAGAGGCCAATCAGCTGCCGCGGTTTGGGGACGCCGTCCCGCCGCCGTTCCGCAGTTTCGCGAGATGGCGGCGCTGGGGGCCCGGCGGGTGCTGCGGCCCGGCCGGCGCTGGTTCTCAGAAACGGTGCCCGCCGCTCCCTCGGCGCCCGCCAGCCCACTCTACCCTCCCGTGGTGGCGTCCATCACGGCCAAGAGCAAAGCGGCCAAGTCGCGACGCCTGCAGCGCTTCAACGAGCGGGTGCACGCGGCGGCTACGGTGGAGGAGAAGCTGCGGCTGTACGGGAAGCTGCAGCGGCCCAAGTACATGGTGTACCCGCAGACCTTCGCCCTCAACGCCGACCTCTGGTACCGCAGTTTCACAAAAACCGTCTTAGTGCCGGGAATGCCCCCGAGAACCCCGGCCGCGAAACCCCCGGTGGCGACGGCGGGAGCGACTTCCGAGACCGGCAGAGCCCCGGAGCCGAGAGCGGAGGCGCCGGGGGATGCGGAGGCGCCGGGGGCCGCGAAAATCCCGGAGCCCTCGGCGGGAGCGGCGCCGTATCCGGATATAGGCGAGCTGCGCTCTCTAGCCTGCGACGCCCTTCTCCAGGAGAGCTTCTACCAGAACAAGAAGCGCCCGTTCCTCTACCGGGACCAGGATCACACGCCCGGCCCCTTCCTCACGCAGCTCGTTTCCACCCTCGCCGCTTCCCTGTCCGGTCGCAATCCTCTGCTGGCCGCTTCCTCCCTCGGTACGGAGCGGGGCTAGCAGGGAAGGGCACGTGTGAGCCTTTGGGCGATAGGGCCAGTCTGCGAGCCGGCACGAGTGTCGCTGGTGTATCGCACTTGTTCACACCATCACTAGTAATTTGTTTCTGTCCTTCCGCATGCATTATGGGTGTTGTATCTCACTGCAGGTATAGAAGATTTGGGAGGATTTTAAATGCAAAAGGCGAATCACTATTTTTTTGTGTTTCTTGTTCTGTTTCAGATCTAAACCCTGAAGTTAACTATTACTGGCATCATGGCAAGGAAGTTGTTGTTCATGGACATCGAAAGGGTAGAGTTGATCCTGTGCGATTCCAAATAGATGATAACCCACACCTCCAGATCCGTGTACCAAAGCAGCTTCCAGAGGTGGGGTGTTCTCAACAGCAAGTTAATTCTATGCATTTTCACTTTCGTTTCCTGCAACCATTGAAACCATGCAGAGGTGGTCTGGGGAGGACCTAGTTAATCAGTATGTACCACATTTGGGTATTTTTTGTCTCTTAATACCCTTACTGCATTGTGGTAACAGCTTTGTAGGTATTGAGCTAGTCTTCTGAACTTTTGATCCTCTTTGTACTTTAAATTACACGTTGTTATATTTAAGTAAATGGAATTTTTAACATTTTCTGCTTGGAAACAGAGGCAAGAATGAGAAATGTGCTGTGGAACATCCTCACTGGAGGAGAATAATAGGAGTGGAGGTAAAAGAAACAAAACAAGTGGAGGCACATATAAACTGAACGTGAGCATTCCTGCCTGTTGTTGCTGCTTGGCAGTTGTTTTCTTGAATGCTCAAGTTCGGTGGAAGTATGTTCTGTTTCAACATTGTCATGTTTCACTTGCAGGTTTATAGAATGGTAATTGTGTAGTGACTGAGGATTTCTGTTGTCAAGTTTCCACCCCAAACAGAAAAGCATTGTGTGTTCTGTGAATGTTTATGTTTACAGAACTTTTCACAGAACTTTTATGAGTGACTTAGTTGTACAGTTTGTTTCTGTTAGTATCATCAGATGCTACAAACCGTGGCATTTTGGAAGAATTGTCTAGGCAATTTAAAACGTTGTGCAGTAAACCAAATCTGCACACTTAGTCTGCAGGTTGAAGTTTGTTTATTGGCTGCTGCTAGAAATGTTTTTACCCTTTTTCTATGGAAGCTAAAAGATGGTGGCAAGTGGCAGCTTTTTCAGCATTATTTCACATGTTTTGTGTTGTGGAAAAATTAATACAAGATGACTGGGCTAACACTCATCACAAGATGAGAATTTCTCTTGCAAGAAAATGAATTTCATTTGAGGCTATCTGAATGATGTATGTAAGCAGGACTTGCATTTTCTGTTGCTTGACCAGGAAGTGATCTTTTACAGTGGACCTGATGTCAGTAATGTGTCTTACATCATGGCTTTTCTTTCTTCTGTTGTCTTCAAGGTTGTACCCCTGGAGTCAGATCTTGGAGATGTTCCTGTTATTGATCACAAGCCATCCAAACTGCCATTGTTCAAAAAACAGTATGAAAATAAGGTATTTATAGGTAAGAGTTATTAATTGTGAAATATAAATATTAACTTTTTTTTTTTGTAAACAGCCCCAACAAACCAGTCAAACAAAAACCAACTCCAAAACTAATGCCACCTCAATGTTTCTTCTCCCATCACCAGAAAAAGTTGTTTATTTTTATTTATAAGTATACTGTATAAATAGATGTAGCGTATAGATCTATATTGAGATTTCATGTCAGTTAGGCAATGGGGAGTAGCATTGTCCTGTGCATGTGGTACTGTATGTCCAAATTTGCTTGAAGAAGTTTAGTTGAATAGAAAATTGACCCAAAACTTTGAATTTTGATACATCTCCAGGGAAATTCTCATTTTAGGATGTGGACTCTTGCCTTTTGGAAGTAGGCAGCTCTTCCCAGATCTACAGTAGGGGTTCTAGCTTTAGAGCCTGGTGATGAAGATGTATGTCTGTATGTGTAATAAAGAGTGTTCTTTCTCTGACTGATAGTTTTGTTTTGGGGAACGCAGGATCAAAGGTGGCAGATCCATGCTGTTATGGACATACCCAGTTCCATCTCCTTCCTGACAAACTGAAGCGGGAGAGGTTTATAAAGGAGCGTCTCGAGGATCAGATCGAAGTTGTTTATCGATCGAATGGAATTGCAAGTCTCTTTGCCTGGACAGCAGCACAAGCAATGTATCAAGGTGAGATAGTCAGCTGGACAAATTTTTTCTGGTTGTGAATGCCTACTGTAAAGTTCTTTAACCTTTTCTTCCCAATGCTTTTTCCTTGTGTTTCTTTTTCTTGAAGAATGTCTTTTAAGTAAGTCTTTACAGATGTAATTGAATTAATAAAAGAGTTAGTTAAGACTTGGAGTACTTTTATACAGGGAAATTAAATACAGAGAAAAATATGTTTCCGTGTATAACAGTAAGCCTGTGCAAAAACCTCAATTCCTTTCACTTGCTCTTTCCTCCTTAATAGGGAAATGCAGTAGACATCAAGCAGTTTTGGTTTTTTTCCCTTCTGGAACAACTATATTTCTTGGCCCTCGTTTCAGTAATTTCAATCCCATGAAAATACTAGGAATGAAAGAAAAATGTTAGCCACCTTACATTGGGATTTTATGCCTACATTTTTCTAAAAAAGTCCCAGAAGACCTGGATGGTTAGACCAGATCAGTCTTTCACTTATAAATACAACTGTTGTCTAGTGTCAGTGTAAGACACCTGATGGCTTGTAGTTTCACTTGAGAAACAACACATGTAAGAAAATTCTCTGTCTATAGTGTATACTGCTGGCTCTGCATCAATTTTTTAAATGTGATGGGGTATTAGAAAGCTTCCTTTGTGGATGTAAAATATTGAAGTCGAGTAAGTCTTGTCTTCAGAGTTGGTCAGCTGTGAACACATGAGTTATAAGGGCAGCATTATTAAAATCTATGACTTTTTTTTCTTCTGTAACAGTTTCTAGCATTGTGGCACATAATAGTGGTATTCTTAAAAAATATCTGTGTATATACTAGTCCACATGCATAAGTATGTAAATATTTTTAATATACTGTTAGTGCTCAGTAGGGTTTGTTTAAAACACTAACAGTAACAAAGTGTTCTTGGTGCCTGGCTGGTTACTGTAATCAGTTAGGTTTGTGCATATATGTGCATGCTTTTGTCATGAAACAAATGCTCGCTGCATCTTGAAAGCCGTGACATAGTAAAAAGATATTTTCCCTCAGCTCTTTTTCAGGACCTTGGATGCATTAATAACTTTACTGCTTTGGAAAAGTCACTTTGCTAATCAGTGAGTGATTTTAATCAACTGTTGATAGGGAACTGTGTACAAAATGCAAGTATGCCTCTGTGTCCCTGATCTTAGACATAACCTTTATTGGTGGTTGTGTTTTGGTTAGTCTGTATAAAAAATGCTTGCATTGCTAAAGCAGACAGGACTTTTTTCCTACTAGGTAGTTGCTGCAATTCCCGGAGTTTTTCTGTGTTTTTGGACTAGCATTTAGGTGTGTGTGCTGATACAAATCTTAAGTCCTGTTGTATTTGTTTATTTTGTAGGATTCTGGAATGAAGCAGATGTGACCCGTCCTTTTGTATCACAGGCAGTAGTGACTGATGGAAAATATTTTGCTTTCTTTTGTTACCAGCTAAATACTTTAGCACTAACTGCAGAAACTATTGAAAACAACCCTCGAAAGAATATTTGTTGGGCTACAGACAGTAAACCACTGTATGATGTTGTGGAAAATGGTAATGTGAAAGGCTTTAATGATGAAGTTCTGCTTCGGTTGGTTCATTTTTTACTAAACAGACCAAAAGAGTTGTAAACCATTAAACCAAATGTAAGTTATGTGCCTGAGCTTCATTGTGACTCCATGAAGTATAAGGTATGCTATGCCTTGATTTAGTCAGGTATTGGTCTAGCAAACACTATATACATATTTTACGTTATTTAGGCCTTCTTTCTTTTTTCTTTTTTAATGTATACTGTACACTGGCAAATAAACGGCTGGAATACCTTTAAGTCTTTTGTATATCTACTCTTAAAAGCCTTCTCTGCTAATTCACTGTCATGTGAGCATGTTGTTTAGCAGATCCACAGGTCCATGTTAAACTGTCACAACAGAGTATTAATTCATATGACCATTTGAGTATCACTTGGAAATAGCTGTTTTGATACTTAGCACTAGTGATAAATTTCCAATTTTGTACCTGAGTTAAATGCTTATTCGTTCTAAAGAGAAAGTGAGCTCAGAGTAAACAGTGTTTCTTAATGAATCATTGGCAATTTAGTTATACAGTAAGAGAAATCTTTGGGTGTGGTAGTACAGACATTATGAAACTTGCTTCCAAAGATTGTGTTGTGAACATGCATACACAGTTTTAGCTGTCACCTCCAGAACCACAGAGAGAATTCTCAAATTTGCAGTCTACAGTTTTCTCTTTAGTGTGGGTCCTTGATTTCAGCTGTTGGTATCTTGAGTTTTCATTGCTGATACTTGGATGTCTTAGGAGTGCTTTTAATAGACCACAGCTGAGCCCCAGCCACAGCTAGGATGTCTGAATCATGAAATGCGATGTTGTACAATCATGGAGTAGTTTGGGTTGGAAGGGACCATTAAGGGTCATTTATTTCAGGCCTGTAGTGAGCTGGGATGTCTTCAGCAAGATCAGGTTACTCAGACCCCTGTCCACTGTGGCTGAATGTTTGCAGGAATGGAGCATCTTCCACCTCTCTGAGCAACCTGTTTTACCATTGTAAAAAAACTTTTAAGTGTATTTAGCTTGGATCAACCATCTTTTAGTTTAAAACATTACCCACCTTGTCCTATTGAAACACGCACTTCCAAGATACAATGACTGGTTGGGGTTTTTTAGCTATCAACAAAGTGTAACTGGTCCTGAGGTAACTAAATGTGCCTAGAATTTTATATAATTTCATCCACTCTATTTGTCCATTCTGGAATTTTCCTGTGTTCTTGTGAAGAGGCAAGTAGTTTATTGTTAAACTGAGTACTGAATCATTGAAATACTGGCCTGCACATTCTTGAGTATGAGCAATAGGCCACTTTCTGTTGAAAAGTGGTTTACAAAGTATCTTGTTAATGAAAAACGAAGTAGTTGTAGACCTTTATGTGACTGGTACTTTACTGTGTTGGAAAGTGTTGCCACTTTCTCCACCATCCAGAGATAATGTAAGCAAGATATGTACAAGCACTGTTATTTTTTAAGAGAACTCCTTAATTGCTCTTTTTGCCTTAACAATGCATAACTGTTCTAATAACTTCTGATCCTTGGATTACATGAATGTTCCTTATAGTAAAAGAAAATAAACTGGTGGGTAAGAATGTTGATTATTCAGAATGACCTGTGACCTAGCTTAAGAGGGGGTGGTTAATACTTGTCTGGTCTGATTAAGGGATGAGAGAAAGTGAATGGAAGGATATGAAAAAAAGCAGTTGGATATTTAGACCCTACAGCAATTTTTACGGTTAAAATTTTACATAATGTAACATATTACAGTGTGTAATTTATGTAACATATTGCAGGTGTAATATGTTACTCTCTTCAGCTTGAGATTCACTTGAGTTGCATACAACTAGTGGTTGTGAAAACTGACAGGTACAGTCAAAGAAACTCCTGCTTCCAGGGTTAAAAACCATTCATTTCATTTCTCTGATTTGGCCTTTTGTCTGTCCTGAGGCTTCAGCTGTAGTAGAGCAAGTTCAAAGAATTTTTCCTTGTGCAGCTTTCCTAGTGAGTGAAATATCACTGTAGATGTGTCACCCAGTAGTAAAACCCAAATGTTGGGACTGAGGGAGGAAGGCTCAGCATGAGCTGCTGCTCTAGTGAATGTGAAGTACTAGCATAGCTTTCTTCAGCTTTCTGCAGCACGGGATACTCTGGAAAAACAGTGGGTGGCACTGTTTCACCTTCTACTGGGAAAAAACTGACAGGCATTGTTCTACTTTTTTGTCGCTGACT
>VYZP01040518.1:0-38818 GCA_013400635.1 Hypocryptadius cinnamomeus
GGCCTGCCCACCCTCCCAGGGAAGAATTCCCAACATGATGTCCAATATTCCTGGAAAGGATGAGCGTTTTCCCCGTGAGGCTTTGCATGTAGGGCAGGAATGCTGGCGAGCTCTCCCATTCCCTGTGGTTTGGAGAGGAGAGGAAAAGGCTGAAATTATCCCAGGATGTAGCACTGGGATGCTCCAGTGGCAGAGCCTGTTCCACAGGGCAAGAGCTGCTGGCTGAAGGGGGATTTGCACCCAGTGCCTTTGGAAGTGCTTGGATGGGGCAGGCAGAGGAATGACAGGAGTGCCAAATCCTGGAGCCTGGTGGTATTTGGGAAGCTGCAGCAACCAGGAGTTCCTGTGGGAAAGGACATTTCTCATCGTTTCAGCTGCAGAAGCAAGGCTTGCAAATGCATGCTCTGGAGCCAGGAGACAAGGAAAATCAGATAAAATGTGCTTCTGTACAGGATTTTGAGGTGAGACTCATGACTTTTTAATGGACTGGGCTGATTTCACTCCCCTTGTGTCGCTGCTGGCTGGTGCAGATCCAGCTTCTTGCTGTCCAGCCAAGCCAAGGATCCTTCCCTGCCACCACAGGGTGCTCTCCCAGCCAGACTCCCACATTTCAGCCACAGGGAAGGGTACAGGATTCATCTGGACGGGCAAAACCCCACATAGTTCAGCCAAGAGTACATTTGAACTCCGGAGGTCATCAGTTCAACATCGTGCTCTTACACCCATCTCAGATATTCCATTCCCTTCCTGAGTCCTCATCAGGAGACAGACCAGGCACAGATTGATTTGGGGGACCTCTGCTTGCGTCAGAAAGGACTTTACAGCCAGCCACAGCATGGCACTGGAAGAGGACTGAGGGACATGAGCAGCCTGGAGGATCATCCAGCTCCAGAACCAAGGCAGGAGCGACAGCAGGTGAGGATGTGAGCTTGTGGGGGCAGCAGTCTAAGTCACCCCCTGTACCCCTCCTTCAAAAACACCTTCAAAAACACTTGGTTCAGGAATCCAGAGGTTTTGGGTGCTGGGGGCACTCAGACTTTACCTTCTTGCGTGCACAAAATGATGGGTATCTCCCATCCACTGCACACACCCAGCTTTGCTGGCTGCTGTGGCACAACAGCTTTTAAGGAGAGTCTCGTCTTTGTTCACCTAGGAGAAAGTAATTGGTCAAATTTAATTCAAAGAGGGATCAATTAGAACAGGTTGTGATAGACAGTTAGGTCACCAGCAGCTCCTATAAATCGCGGGTAGAATTTCCTCCTTCACCATCTACCAGTTTGATGTAGGAAATGGCTCATTTGCAAGCTAAAGGTTTAATTAGGAGAAAAAAGAAGGTCAGCAGAGATCAGATGTGAATTGCAAAGTGCTAAAGAAGTTTACTGCAGCAATGTATTTATTGAGAGCCGTGCTATAGATCTGCTGCCTCTCTGTCCAGAATGCTAATAGCACCCCTTTGAATTCTTCCTATCCACAGAAAATTCATCGATAATATCTGGGATGTTTTAAGGCTGTTTGCCACATGGGCTTTTTTAATGATAATCAAGACTCCCTTACCCATCTAGTTAATTGTGGATCCTTCTTTCCAGGTCAGGTTTCTAGAATGTGACACCCTTTGGGTTGCTGTTTCCTCTCCCATCCATGGCAATGTGAGCCTGGCAGAGGGTATTTATTGCTCCCCATCACCAAGGACATAGTCACAATGTAAAATGGGCCAGAAATATCAATATGATGAAAATTCATGGCATTTCTTCCTCACCTCACTGTACTCTGTGTGGTTTTTATGGACATGTAAACTGCAGGAATAAAAGAGATCTGCACAAGCTCTCTTGAAAGCAATGGCAGTGACAGTAATGTGATTACACGAGGTTTTGGCTCAGTGGTGACAGTGCTGAGCTGGCCCAAGGCAGCAGAGCCTAAAGTTAAGCCATGCCATTGATCTCAGCTCCTGGTCCAGGGGAGAGGGGTCCAGGGAGGCTCTGCATTGGTTTGGGCTCTGCAGGCTGGGGGAGGAACAGGCTGTTCCTCCATGTGCTGTTTTGGACACTGGGATGAGCAGGCCACTGTCAGGCTCTGCTGTTGCTCCTGCAGAGGGGATGAAGGGCACCATCTCTTCATCAGCATCAACAGCTTTCAGCTGGGACAGAATAGATTTAGATTGGATATTGGAAAGGAATTCTTCCCTGTCAGGGTGGTGAGGCCCTGGCACAGGGTGCCCAGAGAAGCTGTGGCTGCCCTGGATCCCTGGAAGTGCCCAAGGCCAGGTTGGACAGGGACAGTGGATATTCCTGGGATAGTGGAAGGTGTCCGTGCCCATAGCAGGGGTGGGGCTGGGTGGAATTTATGGTCCCTTTCAACCCAAATCACTCTAAGATTCCATGATTTTGTCATCTCCAGGAGATCCATGAGTGCTCCCTCCTGCTGTCCCTGCTCCCTGTGTCTCTGGGGGTTCCCACTGGAGAGGACTGGCATCGGTGCTCTGGGTGCAGCAATGCTGTGCCTGCCCTTGGCTGGGGCCTCATCAACAGGCACAGATGCAGCTTCCAGCCTGATCTGCTCTGCAGCTGAGGCTGGGAAGGACTCAAAGTCCAGAATCACTAGGGGTCCAGGCATCCCAAACTGTCCTCGTGAACACTGTGATTTGGGGCCCCATTAGATGTCACACATGATTAATGGCTCTGCACAGGGTACAGCAGGACAAACCCTGCAGAGGTCCAGGGACAGCCACCAAGGTGGAGAGAAATCAAAATGGCAGCTGGGCCTGGCTGGAAAGACAAGAGCAATTTTTCCAGTCACTTCCATTTGTTCCAGTATCACTCAGTCCCCCACCCAGTTTGATGTGAGGCTGCAATTCCGCTCTGTGAGAAAGGACAGCTACAGCAGCTCCAACTGCACACTGATGTAATTAAACAGGCAACGTTAATTCCCAGCACCTGGGACTCCAGTCCTGCGTGCAGGGATGAGAACACTGATTTCAATCATTTCGGCAAGGCCAGCAGTAGGAACAGGCGGAGGACAGAGGAGGCTCCTCGCTCTTCTGGAGGATCAGAAACTCACCACAATTATCAGTCAACACTTCCAGCTGTCTGCTAAAGGCTACAGCAAACACATCCCAGCTCTGAGGTGGGAGGCAGCAGAGCTGTAATTATTTCAAAGTTTAACTGCTGCCTCCATCTCCAGACACAGAAACGAGGACGATCCCAATGTATCCCGCTTCCACCGACAGACAGTGTGTGATGCTCCTCCTGCAGCAGCTCAAGTGGCTTCTAGGATGCTTCAGACTCAGGTGTGAGGTGTAGAAAGCATTAAGTTAACCATCTCCTGCCTTCAGCAGGCAAAAGCTGCGTTACCTTGGACCAGCCACGTTCCCATTAAAATATCAACTCCTATGAGCCTCATGAGAGGAGCAGGAGAATTCCTGTGTGGGGGAAATCCAGGTGCTCCAACACCCAGATCATGTTTGACATCAGACAGAGGAGGTGACAGACCTTGCAGTGTCCCTGAATCAGTGACTCACATCTCTGTCTGTCCTGGTTTAAGAGTAAGGCCTTGAAAATGTGATCCAGCCAAGGGAGCAGTGTGGGGCTTTATCCTGCGGCCTCCTCAGCTCCCAGTGTGGGCCATGGATATGGCTGGATTTATGGAGTATTCATTATTTTAATAGCACTCATTGACTTAGGGTCAAAAATCTTTTTCCAGCATTTTTTTTTTATTTAAGGAAAGAGCCCGTATGTCACAATCTCATGCCTCATCTAATTGGGTAAGTGTTTCCTTTGTCCTTGAAACCGAAAAGTAGACGGCGTATCCAGGAGCTACAGAATGAAAAAGCATCTGCCTTTGGTATTTGGCAGGCCTCAATTAAAAACCTGCTGCCTGGGCTATCACTTTTTCTTTAATTTTGACTAAAGTGCTTCTGCTCGGATTCAAGCTGACGGTTCTGAAGGTTGAGCTAAGGGAACGCAAAAAACACCAAATATTTTGGAATAATAATTAATGTTCTACGTACAACAGGAAAGAGTCCCAGATCCAGAAGCCCAGAGTCATGCTGGAAGCACAGGAAAGACTCAGATCCCCTCTGAGTGTTTCCATAAGCTCCTGCTGGAGCAGAGCTCAGGTCCACCCTTGAGCCCGCTCCCGGCTCCACAAATCCAGAGCTCAATATGCACAAAACACTTCCATCTTTAAAAAATAATTGAAAAGGTGCACTCTGAAGTTCACTGGATCGATCCCACTGAATTTATTTAGAAGACACTTCATTGTGTCAAAGATTTAATGGCGGGGTTACGATGCCCAGCCTTCAGAATGTCGATGCGCTGCAGCGGGAGCGTTGCAGGGAATGCTAAAACCCTCGACAGCGCACGCCCCAGCAGAACTGCCAGATTTGTGAAATACAAAAATTATTACACGGAGTTTAGATAAGATGCAGGCTGCTAGGGGAAAAGCAGCACAGGGGCTGGAATTCTCCGTGTGTCTTATGAGTAGAGGGATGAAATTTTGCAGCCTCCCTGCGGACTCCTTGGCCGGCCCCTTACATCCCTTCGAGCCCTCGCTCCCAGGCTGCCCCTTTGGAAATGTGTGTGTCTGGACATGAGCAGTATTTCCCGGCACACTTGATTAAATACCTCCCCTGGTTATTTATTGCACATTAAACAACATCTCTCCTGCACGTACCTTGCTTGGACAAAAGCTCTTTGCTCTCAAGTGCAGAGCTCAGCATGTCGTAGGCCAGAGCTCTGCAAACCTCCGGCAGCACCCATCAGCATTCCCTGCTTATTAAACACCATTTCTGGAACCTGAGAGTTACCCTGCTTTCCTACAGTTTACATTTCTCGGTGCCTGTGATACAGTTTTAATGCAGAACATACCCAAAGGTTTTTTTTTCTCTCTCTCTCTCTCTGTCCTTGGGGAATCTCCCTGTTCGGTGCTGCAGGAACAATCCCGATCCACCGAAGGACTCCCAGGCTGTAAAGTTTCAAGCGAAGCGGGAGGGCGGGGGGAGGAACGACAAGTCCTTTTTACTGAAATTCTCTCCCCAAATGGATTTGGCAGAGCCGGGCTCTGCTGATCTTAAAGCAAGGTTTATCATTCGTGCAGGCTGCTGCCTGAAGGGGGAAAAGATCTTTGAAGTTGTTGAATGATGGAAGGGTCTCCCCCCTCCTCTCCCTCGCACACATTTTTTAAGGGTGGTGACTGGGAGATGCTCAACTGCCCTGAGTCAGGAAATTACATGACAAATTAAACAATTATGTGTTTTAGTGCTGAGCTTCTATTTAAACATTTAGCATCAAACAAGCTTTTTTGCATGAATTCCACAGGCATTTATACTTTCCCCACCACCTGTAATTCCACACTGGGTTATTTTCCCTGCATCTCAAGAGCTCCCCTGGTCCAGTATCTACACCTCGGAGATATTTCTTTATCATTTAACTTTATTACAGAAGGCACTACTGCCTGGACACTGTTGGAGTGACAAGGACTATTTCCTTAATTACTGTACATTGATAATAGCATTTACTCTGGCAGCTCCAGTGCTATTCAATCAAGCAAGATTCAATACAAAAAAGCTGATTTGCCAAAAAAGAGATTAGCATAAGTGCCTACAGTCACATTCTATTTTTGAAGGTAAAGCTACTGTGTCTGTGAGCTTTCTTGTGGGAACTTTATAAAGAGAGATTAATCTAGTTTATCTCCTTCAAAACATATTTGGGGAAATCGCAGAGAGTCACTGTTTAGGCTCTTTTGGCAATAATTTTCTATAAACATGTAAAATAAAGACCTGCACAGAAAGTGCTAATCAGCAGCAGGAAGGTGTAATTTTTTCACTTACATGGATGTAGACATTTGTGGTGAAAAACTCTGTGTTCCCCAGTTTGCTGTTGCTGTTCTTTGTCATTTAATCAAGTGGTGACTGTAGCTGTTGCACTTTAAAATTAAATGCTATTATTTATGGTAGAACTTGTGCTGGTTAAAAGTGCAAAGCTCAGCACTGTGTACGTTTGTAAGCAGAAGGTTAAGCAGGACATTTTAAATGGTAAAGCAAAGGGCTTAATCAAGGCTGAAGAGCAAAATGCAGTGGGATAACAGATACAGTAAATAGGCATTAATCACCATACAGGCTTAATCCAGGTATTAGGCAGTCTTGGGGCTAATTCGAAGACTCACTTACATAAGAACTCGTTCTACCAAGCCCTAAGTAAGTGAATAACTTTATTCTTAGGAGAAAACTCAGCAGTGCTAAAGGCCCTTGCCCTATCAGGCCTGAGTTATATATTTGTAAAATGATCATCACACAATTATTTTGCCTGAAGGGGCTTTTCTGAGTTAGGAGGCACGTGGAGGGGGGTGGTTCAAGGAAGGAAAAACTTGAATCACCAGAGCATAAGGAGCCACTTTTCCATGTGGTTTTTGTTCCCCCCTTGACGCTGTCTATTACTGTGACATCAAAATCCGAGCTAAGCACTTCTTGCCAAAGATGGACCAGATAAAATCACGAAGCCAGTATCATCTCATGGGAGACAGCTCACTGTCTTAGTGCCAAATTTAGTGACTACAAATCCAGGCTTAGAACATAGTCCTTCCCTAGCCATAATCCAGCACTTGCACCCTGGATTTGTGTTTAACTACTGATGACCTAAACTTTGGGGCTTAAGAAGATAATTGCACATCCATAGGTGTGGAGCTCACTGAACAGAAGTTCTTTTATTGGATGCTCAGAAAGATTAAAATTTTTCCATAAAGTTTAACTTTACATCAGAAATTCCAGATCTTTGTACAGACAGACACCTCTCATGTACTGACACAGCAGCACACAAGCCCCAGGGTGGATTTTAGCATCCTGGTCAAGCTTGCTTTAGAATCCAGGAACCATGGAATGGTTTGGGTTGGAAGGAACCTCAAAGCTCATCTCTTTCCACCCCCTTCCATGGGCAGGGACACCTTCCACTGGACCAGGTTGCTCAGAGCCCCTTCCAGCCTGGCTTTGAACACTTCCAGTGTGTTCCAGCCCTGAGGAACAGCAGACTCAGGGTTAGCACCACACACCTACCCTGAGGAAATGGGGAGGAGATGGAAGTAGGGAATGCAGTAGATGTCCACGGTTTATCTGCTCAAGGAACAGCAAGATGAAAAAAAAATCCACAAACCTTTAATTGTGAATGTAGGAGAGGGACAGTGATGTAACTGTTCCCAGGGAACACTATTCTTATTTTGTAGAGGGAGGTGAGCCAAGATACTTAAGCTCTAGAGAACCTTTAACACAGGAAGCTATTTATCATAACAAGCTTGGTTGATACTGCTCCCATACTGAACCAATTAGATTAGCCTATTTCGTCATACTTCATAACTTGGGATGATAGGTTTCCAAGCATGGTACAGTGCAGTAATTGAATTTTGATCAAACACACATGGCCCATAACCCAGTATGTGAAACTTTCAGAACAGTTCACAGCTTTTAAATATCCAGTCAACATGTTGCCAAAAGTACAGGATGTACTTGATGCAAGTGGGAGAGGAGGGGGGAGCACGAGTCCACGCCGTAACTTGGTACAGCTGTAAAACAAACATTTTTTTGTTCCGATTCTGTTCCTACTTTAGCAAAGGAGCTGGGAGGAAGACAGTGAATGTCAAGTAAGTCGTTTTTCTCCCCAGCCCCCACGCCCCTCAGGCACACATTCCCCTTTTAACATTCTTAGATTACCACAACCTTTTAAATTCACTCTACTGTACTTACATACTGTGTTAGACACACCAGCAATTATGGCTGTTAGCATGACACATCCATTGCCTACACTTAGTTAACAAAATAACTTAAAAGTCGCATGCATCAGCCTTGTAATAGGGCTATAATCAATGGGGCCCTGGAATGAAAGCCCTAAAAATTACCCCCCACCTCTGCATTCCCCAGGTCCCTGCCTTTGCCAGCACAATCCACATGGTGGGCAGTCTTGTCCAGCTCAAGGTGAACACACAGTTTTTCAGTTCTCAGCATTCTCTTACATCTTCCTGCCATATTTTCCCCACTGCAAATTCAAGGAACTTTGAAGAAGACCCTGTTAAGGAAACAGAATACATTAATAAATTCATTCCTATGGCTTTACTGGCACGGGGGCAAAGCAGCCACTGCAGGGCAGTGGGCATGGGAAATGCTGTGCCAGAGTTTCTTTGGAGCAAGTCATGGCTATCCAGGTCAAAGCTGCTCCCTGGCCTAAAAGGGAGTCTGGCATTCTCCAGCAGTGAAGCAGGACATCACCAACCTCTGCTTATGATACTGACACTTCTTCCTCAGTTTTAGAATCACAGAATCACAGACTGGTTTGGGTTGGAAGGATCTTAAAGCTTATCCATTGCCACCTCTGCCATGGGCAGGAACATCTTCCACAATCCCAGGGCGCTTCAACCTGGCCTTGGACACTTCCAGGGATCCAGGGGCAGCCACAGCTTCTCTGGGCACCCTGTGCCATGGCCTGCCCACCCTGCCAGGGAACAATTTCTTGTCTATCTCTAACCTAAATTTCCCCTCTTTCACTTTGACCCCAGTGCTCCTTGTCCTAGCACAAGTTTTGAATGCTTTGACCCAAAGGCAGCTCCAGATACGTCAATGCCCTGAGAGGGGAACCACCAGGGCACCCAATTGTCATCGAGGTGGTGGCAAATGACATAAAAGCTGGGAGTTCCTGCTCCATCCCCCCAGAGAGGGCAGGCTCTGGAGCTTCACCCCAGCACCGCCTGCCTCGGAGGCGTCTCACACACCTGCTCTGAGCACAGCTGTGCACGAGCAGCAGCCACAGGTTCCAAGGGGAGAGACGGTGCTTCTCCCAGGGAACAAAATGCACAGCTCATTTTGTCCTGCTGTTGGTTGGGGACAGGTATTTCCTGACTGCAGCCACCCCCTGGCAGGATAGGACACAGAGGATGTGGTGGATCTCGTCTCCCTCCCCGCCCCGCTGCCCACTAAGTTATGATACTGCAGAGAAAAAAAAGGGGGAAAAAAAAAAAAGAAAAGAAAAAGAATTTGGTGCTCAACTTAATCAGACTTGGACCAAGTCTCAGCTCAAACCAAGGTTAAATAGGCCTGTTCTAAGGTAGGATTTATATAGCAATTACAGTAATGGAAACTGAGCTTTATAATTCTTATACTGCCTAAAATTCTGCTGTGTCATATGCATCTGCAGAGCCCGAGGAATGTGCTGCTCGGGGAGCACTGCAGTCCTGAAAGCAGCCATTCAAATGGATCATGGAGAGTTATTGGAGCACGTGGATGGCCGAGATTTTTATGAAGCACAAAGAGTTACAATCAGAAATCCTGGGAAAAGCAAGGAGATGGTATTTGAGACAAGCAGTATTTTTTTTTTTTAAATACTTTATTTTGTTGGGAATGTTGGGAACTAGATCTCCATCAGACACGGTGCAAACAGCATTGAGGGTGTCCTTTTTATCCTTGGATTTCCTTCCCTTTGCTGCAGTCTTAGATCCACAGTGCAAAACGCGTCTTGGCCAGACAGAATCCTCGCAGCCACTTTCCAGTTCGCTCTGTTGTGCAAGGAAAAATACCGGTGTGCTAAGTCTGTGCTGCGATAAAGAACAACTCGGGAAGATTTGGGGATCTGATAGGGGGTTTGGCTCCACCTTCAGGAAGCAGAAGGCAGAGAGACAACGCGGGGTTGATTTCAGACACTTCCCGCAGGATCTGGAGCCTGACATCATTCCTGTCCCCCAAAAGGTCCCTGCTCGGATTTATCACAGAATCCCTGATCCGGTGCTGTGACATTCCTACATGAGTGATGCAGCTCTGAAGAGTTCACCTCCTCCTGGAAGAGCTTGAAGGACTGGGGCAGGATGTCCAAAGGGAGCTGATACTTGGACAAAAAGCACCAAAAAGCAGTTTTAAGGTGACAAAGAGTTGGGGTACCTGGGATGCCACAGGAGTGTATCCAACACCATTAGCCATTCACACCATCAGGGCTGAGGTTCCCCTGCAGAATGTGATTTTCTCCTATAATTCCCAGAGATTAGGAAGGTTCTCTGGGTATCACAGATGGATTGAGAGGAAGAAAGTGGGAAGAGTCTTGATCATATTTCAGTCTAGCAAAACACTTAAGCATATGCCTAAAGTTAAGCTATTTTTTCTCCTCGGATTCAGGCAGAAGATGCAAACGGAACAATCTCTTATATTTCACTTTTTGGCAGACTCTGATGCTGAACCCAGAATGAGGTAGCTGGTTAAACAGCATGATGTAAATGAATTTAAATGGTGCATTTTTTAAAGAAGCCACACAGTGACCACTTACAATAATGAAAATGGCAGGGTAGTTAGGGATGACACTGAGTTTGAAAGTCTGTGCGATGTGTTACTGAAATAATCAGCAGTCACACAGTTAGCAACAGTCCTGTGAGGGAATGGAAATGCATGGTCTTGCCTCTGGAATTTCCCCAGCTGGGTGCCTGAGCACCCAACTTTATTGTATTTAACATCTCTTTCAGGAGGAAGCATGTTTGAAAAGTGCAGAGCCAGCAGCAGTGTAGAGATGGCCTAAACACCTAATGAATCTAAAAATAAAAAAACCTCGAAAACACTGAGAGGAGATGGGAGCAGGCTGAATAGACAGAGCTGTGCAAGCAAATATAACTGAATATACTCCTGAGGAACAAAGGAAACAATCCTTGATGGGGTGACAACAGATGTTCTCCAAAAAAAAAATTCTAAGGGAGCATTTCAAACACAAAGACTTTCCTGTGGAGCTGAGAAGTTTTACTGGCAGATGTACAGGAATACATCTTTGGACAGAGTAAAAGCTAACATTTAAGGTGTTATCAGGTCCTGAAAGCAGCAGTGATATCTTCATGTAATAAGTGGTGGGTGGTGGTGGAGAGGGAAACGGTGAGGATAACAAAATGCTGTCACAGGAAGTTGCTGTGGCGGAGTTGTGGTTTAAATCCCAGGAGGAATAACCAGTTTGTTGTAAAAAAACTCCATGGAAAGGAGCTCTAGACACAAGTGAGAGATGCACAGGTTAACCCAGCTGAAGGAAAGCAACCCAGAGTCATTTATTAGTGCAGTCAGCACACTGAGGTGCCACCACTTTGGCACTGTGGGAGCAAATGTGGAGTGCCCAAAGCTGGATGTTTCTCCCAGCTACAGCTCCTTCAGGTCATGGTTAAGCACACTGCAGAAAATCTCACATTGGTCATTAAAATAAAGGGGGAAATAGGACAGCTTGTAGAGTCATTTTTGAAATGACTGAATTGCACTGGTAGTTTGGGAAGATCTGGGTTTAATGCCTGGTCTGGATCTGCAGTGTCTTCAGTGAACAGTTTTATCTGAGTTTTTTAAGGCTGGGCACCTCAAACTCTTGTTTTAAACTCTGGCCTTTACTTTTTATGTTCTTTATTTTTATAGATACAGAATAATACTTCTCTGCCTAGCTGGAATGTTGAAAGGATTCCTAACTATCTGCAAGGCCAGCAGATATCATTTTATCAGGGAACGAGGCAGGAGGACGACATACTACATTGTCTAATTGTTTTCATTGCTTTGCAACTGTTTTGGGAAAACAACCCCGAGAGAAGATTATTGCAGTGCAATCAGAACTACAGAAAGACTGGGATGGACAACTTGATTGACAGGAGAAGGCTAAAGCAGGCAGCAACACAAAAAATCATCATTGGACAGACATTTTGATAAATATTACTGCAGCCAATTTATTATTAACACAGTGGGACAGCTTTACATCTTGCATCACACTTTTCACAGCCCTTATGGTAAACATGCCATATCTGACAATTACAAGATGAAAACAAAGACCTCACTAACTGTCTCCTGGCCCTGCAGCTTTATCTGCTTGCTCAGTTAACCCTCTCTCCACTTCAGCTGTGCAGCTAAACGAGCAGATAGAAACATATTATACATATATTAACATTTATTGCGTGTTCATATAGAGAACACAACCCCGGCAGCCGCCCATGGAATTCCCAAAGGTTGAGCAACCTGTGACACTCTCTCCTAAAACATGAGAGAGGATTGGGGCTGAGGTGGGAAGCTGTGAGGACAAGACAGAGGATCAAGAGGAATCCCTTCTGAATGGAAAAGATGTCACCCATGGCTGTGTCCTGGCTGCGGGGACAGCCCCAGAGTGAGCAGCCCTGGATCCCAACCTGGGCTCCAGCAGGGAAGGATCCCACAGCAGGGAGTGATCCTACAGCAGGGAGGGATCCCACAGCAGGGAGGGATCCCACAGCAGGGAAGAGTCCCACAGCAGGGAGTGATCCTACAGCAGGGAAGGATCCCACAGCAGGGAAGGATCCCACAGCAGGGAGGGATCCCACAGCAGGAAAGGATCCCACAGCAGGGAAGGATCCCACAGCAGGGAGTGATCCTACAGCAGGAAAGGATCCCACAGCAGGGAGGGATCCCACACCAGGAAAGGATCCCACAGCAGCTCTGATTTCCTGGCTGACACATCTCTTCCTACACAACCACTGCAGCTTGGACCAGCAGCTCTTTCTCTCTGCTGGCTGCTTGGCCTCTGGGATTAGAATCTCATGGACCTTGGAACTAAAATCCTATTTTCACCTGATTCACACAAAGCAGCTCCTGGAATTTTTTTACAGATAACGAAGCACAACCTGGGTTTCTGAAATCACCAAGTCGAGCCCTCTGCTACTTGAACACCTGGAGACACATTTTAGAATGGAATCTTGTGTGATAAGTTGCCCAAGGCTATTTTTTTATTATAACAGCCATGACATCTTCTTATTTTCACAGCTTCATTATCAGCTTCAGGGTTGGAAAAACAAAAAGCAGACAAGTCACAGGATGATCTTAGGCAGGAGATTTTACTTGATTCAAACATCCATTTTCCATCCGCTTCCTGTCTGTTTTTCAAAGTATTTCAGGGAACAAAACTGATGAGCACAAAGAGCATTCAGTGAGAGAGGGAGCAAAGGGAGACAGAACAAATATCAGGCAAGGGAATGGAGCTGACAGAGTGTTCCTGTCTCTTTGAACCCACAAGGAAAATGCATGGCAGGAAGAATTCCAAAACCACATCTTTCTTGCGTGAAGGGAAGAATTAACGTTAAGCACAAAGTATTCCTTGTGGTTTATTCTCATTACGTGACATGTCAGGTTATGCTGATTTGGGTTAAAAACAGGATTTCTTTACAAAGCTCCCTGTGCACTTGGCTTAATGTGGGTTAAAAAGAGCCTAAACCCCACAAATTGTGCTTTCACAAATCCACTTAGGAATCTCGTTCTTGGGAATTCCCTTAAAAATATGGTTTGTGGATATATTAATGACAGATTGAAAGTTTCACCTGAAAAACTAAAAAAAAAGCCCAAACTTTTGCAAAAAAAAATTACACTGAAGTTTCTATGGCGTGGGTTTCTCCCTCAGTTAGTGCCAGTTTTCATTAGAAGGTGAAGAGAATGCTTAAAATTGGCCAAATAGCATGAAGATTTTGTTGACATGTTTTCTGTCTGTGCGTACATACTTTTCCTGAAAGGAACATCCAGTGAAATCCTGGTTGTCCCAAAGACTTTGGTCAAACAGCTTTGAAAGATACTGAATTTATTGCACTGAAACACAACTGACCCAAAATAACAGAATTTTAAGGGCTTTAGTAGTATGAAGAATTCACTCTTTGGACACTCAGTAGCTGTAAAACACACACACACCAATTTATTTTCAGGAGAAAAAAGGTTTTTATTTCACTATGGATGGTTGCAAGAGAAGAAAGAAAAAAAAATCAAAATAAGCAGAACAATTATTTATTTTTCTAACCTCAGGGCACCCCAACATCCACCCTCCTGTTTTTGTGATATGTCATCTACAGTTCTATTTTTTACACATCCACATTTCTACTGTTGATCAGCACTTGACCAAATTTTGCAACTTGACGAAAATTTAAAGAAATAATTGTTTCGATTAACACAATTTCACAGGCTACACCAGCCTAAGATTTAGGGCTCTTTGGGTTTTAACAGGATGGGGAAAAAAATGCAGTTTGTGTGGCTGGGGATATTTAAGTTAATTTCCAAACTGCCACATGTACAGACCCCCAGGTGTATCCATGCTAAAACTCTTATAAATTTCAATGGAATAAATGGAATAAATATCTGCATATTTATTACGAGCAACTGTCTCTGCAGCTCTCTGTAACACTCTAAATGACACAGACTCAACATCAGTGCAAATTGCAACAGTCTGCACGTTTCACAGATGATGTAACAGCAACAAACCCTCTGCTCCCAGAAACAGAGCAGCCCCAAAGTTCCACCTTTGAGGTAAACCTGTCCACGTGAGGAACTTTCACATTTTATCATCTTTGTTCACCGTGCATTTAATATTCCGTTCTGACGAGGGGTGATCAGTAAATCCTCAGCAATTCCAGCGGACCACTGGATCCAGCTGTAAAAACAAGCTGCACCTGTGGATTTGTGCCACTCCCTGCCAGAGTTAGGGATATTAGGGATAGGTCTGCATTTTCCTGAAGGTTGCATTGGTGATGCTGAGCCGGGTCAGCCTGGCCCCGTAATAATCGATGATGTAACTGGAGCCGTCGGAAGGGCCAACGATCTGCAACAGAAAAAAAGAACCAAGACTTTTCAATATGAAGTGAAATATATACTTTGTGCTAATGTCTCAATTACTGCTAATTTTCCCATCATAAAATTAGTCATGCTTAATTAGTCAAACAGAAACTATATTTATTTTGAAGTTATGCTGCAGTTTAACTGTTTTAGCCAGCGCTGTCTCAGAAGGAACATTTCCCCTGGGCTTCTAATCAACCAAATTACACAGCCAGGCACTGGGACTCGGCTAATCCGACGAGGATTTGAGGCACAAAACCAGCCTAACAAATGAGTGGGCTCCAAACCACTTTTCCTGAACAAAGGAGGGTCGGCAGCAGAGAATTAGGCTGATGATAAGTGTCTTTGAAATACTGAACAGGTAAGGAATGAAGAGGAGGAGGAAAGATCATGGAGTTTTTGTTCTGGAAGTGCTAAATTGATGTGGAGTCACCAGGGAGATCAACAAGGAGAGATGAAAGATACTCTCAACTGGATCTGTTAAGTGCTCTGAGGCAGGATCACTGTGAGAGCAGAGAAAGGAGTTTGAGAATGCACACAAAAGACAGATCCAAAGTGCACACTTCTAAAATATTTTCCTACAAACCCACAGAAACAACTCCCATACCCACAATGGATTCTGAGTTCATCATAGCCGATTTGCAATTCATGCTAAATGGCTGCGCTGCTGAATAAAACAATTTGGCAATTTCATGATGTCACAAGATGTCACCCCAGCTGGGGATTTAACCCTCGTGAATCCCTCAGTCACAGCTCTCTGCTGATGAGGGACTTGAATTTGCAGGAGAGGTAGAAAATGGAAGTGGCAGTGTCTTCTTTCATCAGCATAAAGCACAGGCAAACACAGAATTTGAGGGTTCTGGGAACAGCAGGACATCCCACGCTGAGTCCAACGCTCTGCCTCACATAAAGAGGTTCTGACCACCTGAATTTATGGTGCTATGGCTTCCAAGCTATTCCTTGTCAGTGTTTATAGATGGCTAATCTAAGTTTTAATTCCAACAGCAAATATATTGATATTTTGTGTCTATATTCTACAACATCAATCTGCAAACAGAGCCAAAATAAATGCCTTGATTTTTCAATATCCAGTGGTTCTTAAGGCCAAAATGCTAACAAAGTGTTAGTAATCAAATCAAAGCTTTAAAAAACACAGATCTGTATCTTGTTTTGAAAGCCCTGACTTACCTGCATTGAAATAAGTATGAAATCAATTAGGCTCCCAATTCCACAAAACCCTACAGTGCAGAACTTTAACAAACCTAAAAAAGAAAAATAAAACTTAATGTAGCTTTAAGCAATCCCTGGGATTTCATCACTGGTGGCAATCACATCCAAACTCTCCCCTCACCCCACAAAATGTGTGTGTTTATATATATATATACATCTATCTAGAAGCAGACATAAAGTTAAACTTCTTTAATTATTAGGGAAAAAACCAAACCACACATTCGTATTTCTACATCCCTAACACACTTTAAAGATTTCAATGATTAACATTTTTTTAAACATCTAAATATTCTTAAACAAGGAAAGGCAAAAGTTGATAATCAGGTTACTGAAATATTTCACTGAGGCACAGACAGAAAAATCCCAATTTGAGTTGAAAAATTTACTTCTGAATAGAGATTTTCCACCACCTCACGAGTTGCAGCACATACTGATTTGATTTTCAGAACACGCAACTTTGGAAAACAATCATTTGTATAATTTTTATATTTTTTGCTGAAATATGAATTTCTTTTGAATATATATTAAAAATATATAAACACTTCTTTTTAACTGGTATTCAAAAATGTTTGGTTTTATACAAATAAATGAAAGATTAATAGAAAATATGTGGGAATAGCAACTGACAGATGAATGTTTTATTGGAAGTTGTCCTGCAAGGCAGACTTCATTTGGAAAATGCTTTCAGAAGAAAGAGGCTGCCTTCATTTTTTTTTTTTTTTTAACATTGATAGTTTCTGGTACAATGAATGTAATCCAGAGATAACTATATATATGAGAATATGTGTATATATATGTATATGTAATCCAGAGAGAACTATCTATTTATGAGTATTATTTCAGGGAAAGACCTAGGTTAATCTCCTCTCTCCAAAGCACCAGCGTGTCCGACAAAGCACCTCCTCTTCCTCAGGGCTGTTTATGGGGCTGCACAGGGGGCAGAGGAGGGGAGGAGCTGCATCCCCTGCAGGAGGAGCATCCCACTGCCTGGATTTGTCTGCCATGGAAGAGAAGTCCATGTGCATCCTCCCCTCTGAGGCCCTGGCACAGGTGCCCAGAGAAGCTGGGGCTGAATCCCTGGAAGTGTCCAGGCTGGATGGAGCTCTGCACGAGCTGATCCAGTGAAAGTGTTCCTGTCCCTGGAATGTGCCAGCTGGGATTTTAGAAACCCAGCAGATTTCTTACCACTGCTGCAGCTCCACTTTACTTAAGCAATGGATGGAGGAGAACTGTGTCTGAGCCTGGCATTTATTTCTGGAGTGCAGGGTAAAGTTGGCTTTTTTCCTTCCTCCTCATTTCCCTCCCTACAAGCAGATCACACTGAGAAAATAAACTGCTCTAAAGCACAGAGGGAAAAAAATAGTGTTGTTCTACAGTAATAACTCCTGGTTTGGTTCACAGTGTGTGGGAGAGGAAGAGGTTGCCTTCCTGATTTCTTTATGCTCAATAGCTTGTTTGTATTTGTGTGCTCTTTAAACAAAAGAGAAGGGAAAAAAATAAACCAAAGAGCATTTACAGTCTTCGTTACACTTGCAAAAAAGATTTCAATGCCATTAACCTTTCTTAACCATTTTTTGCCAAGGCACAGATGACCTAAGAAATCCCTAATCAGCCACTGTAAAGGAATCCAATGGGTTGATTTTTATTCTTTTCTACTCTTATCTATTTGCTTTTCAAAAGATTGAAAATCTGGCTTTGGAAGAGTTTAATTTTAAATATTAACTCTGGCTACTGGCTACAGTATAATCCAGTAGGGTTAAAGCATTAGCCATAAAGATCTTCTACAAAAGAATTAAAGATTTATGAATCTATATTACCACAATATATTAAAAATAATTACTGCAAATTATTATTCCAAATCCAGTGGTACAAATAAATAATGCACCTTATTGACTGCTTTCAAAAATGTATCTTTTCGTGACACAGATGGACAAAGTAAGTGCTAATTACAGAATCCCAGGGATAAAAGACATGGGTGTTAATCAAGATTATAGAAAAGGACAGATAATGTCATTAAAAAGAGTTGGCATTTAATGGGCAGAATCTCAAAAATTTCTGGCTGAAGTGACAGCAACACATAAAGCTTTTTCCACATCATTGCTCCATCCTATCTATACTTAAATTCACTCCCTTTGTCCAGCTCAGAAACAAGGCCAGGGAGGGCAGTTCTGTCATAATAAGGTATTTCCATTACTTAAAAGCCAGTGGCACCATCATCCTGGGAATGAGGTCCTAAAAACCAGAGAGGGGTTTTATTAGAAGTCCCAGCTTCTGCAGAATTGTTATTAATACCATGAGTTATCCTGAAGGTGTGCATTTGCCAGAATAAATTCCATCTCCCAAAACACCAGGTTTACTGTAAAATCTGTCCACTTTTTTCCTGGTGAAGTCAAGTCTCATTTAAGGCTGGCACATGAGGCAAAGCCACTTCTGCTCCAGTGCCTCACAAAAAATGCTGTGATAAAACATCAATGCAAAGCAAAACTTTTGAGTAGCAATAACCACATTTGCTTATCAGGATTTTATCTGCTGGACACTGCATCTCCATTTGTCACCACTCCAACAGAAGAGCAGGCTGAGGATAATGCAGCACTTTGTCTCACTTGACCATGAAGTAAGGATTCTAGTTTTAAATATTAAAACTGTGACTGTCAGCCTTCATTACTCAAAATATGAGTATACACATACAAGTCAGTCATAAGAATAAGATTTACCTCAAAGAAAAAATTAAGGAATAAACTTACCTAATGCAGGATATCCTAGATAAAATCTATCTGCTCCCAACCATCCAAGAAATAAGGACAGAGCCACTGCCACTTTGTAGGAGTATCCATTTCTGCCAAAAGAAACAAGCAATGTAGATAATGACTGCAAAATATAGCCACTCATAATTTTGACTGTTAAAGTAGTGACTCATTTTCCTGCTGCTCTGGTTTAAAAAAAACAACAGACTTGTTATTTATCTTCAATTAACGGCCATGGAATTGATAATGTTAAGCTTTCAAACTGGGAAGGCATCCTCCATAAAGGAACCTCAGCTGCTGCAACTCAACTGTACTCTTGCAGAATACAGATTATTCTGAAACTAAATGATGATTTCTTGTCAAGACATAATTCAGTTGCTGATCCGTCCCCAGCTTCACAGAGCAGCTCCTAACAGTTCAGCCCTACTGAGACAAGCCCAGGAAGGCAGGAGGTGTGTGAATACTGTCTGCAGGCATTAGTCTCACACGCAGCCAAATGGAGAGGAACAGGACAGGCAGGTGAGATGTCAGCAGAGACAGTAATTGCCACGAGATCTGAAGGAGAAATGAACCATGGCCACCGGCTGAAGAAGCTGCAGGAAGGATTCAACAAAAAGAGTAAGTCTTGGATTCACTCATTACACTGTAAATGGCATAAAGTCACAATGAAAAGAACTGTTGACAGCACAAAGATGCACGGGGGCAGAGAGGCACTCTCAAGTTAAGCTTCCCATGGTTAGTCATACAAAATAAACAGATAGAACAGATTTTTTCAGACTTATCCTAATTGGAACCATTCTTGCCAACAGCTGGAGCGATGCAGCCACCAAACCACCTGTTAGTGCAGTCCCTGCTGGAGAACCTTGCACTAATAAGGGAGCTAAAAACACATCACTCTCAATGCTGGAACTGCTGCCTCGGCGAACAGCGAGCTCCTGAGCAGCAAACCCAAATGTAATTAGAACTGAAAAATATTCAGTAATTCACTGTTTTGATACGTGCACCACTACGTGCCAGCAATTATTTAATAGGCCCAAATTAAACTCTTGGTTGACAGTTGAATAAAACAGCCTCAAAAAGACAGTAGCTGACAAAAGTCCAAGCACTTTTATTAAGCATTTTCAATGCCAAGTCGAGACCTACCTTTTTTGTTTATTATCTAAATTTGCTGACTTTAAAACCTAATGGCAACATTAAGTGATTAAACCATGACTTTTACCTCACTATTTGTTACTTGGTGTTTATTAGCAACCCAGAACACACAGGGCATTCCTGGAACCTAATGTAACGTAAATTATCATCTTTAGAACTGTCTTGCTTCCACTGTAAAGAACACTAATGGGTTTATTTAAAACTTGAGGTAAACTGTTGGAAATTGTTTATCAACTACAAAGTGTCAACAGCCCTCCAAGGACACTAAAGCATAAAAAGAGTTGTTACATAAAAAATGGGAACACGGTTTAATTTTGCTCCTGATCACAGCTAGTAATAAACTGAGCCCTTGCTATGCACTGAGATGCATCTGAAAGCACAACAGCTTCTGCAACCTCATAAACATCAAACTGATGGGCAGAAGAAATCCAGTGTGAAGGGGAAGCATGAGAACATTGTAACAAACAAGGCTGCATCCACTCTGGTGTTTCCTTTGCCTTACTCCTTCAGACAAAACATGCCCAAACAGTAAACCAGTGAGTAGGAAAATGACACATCCTGGGCATCTGAAGGAATTTCTACAATTGGGTAAAAAGATGCAATTCCTTGTCAGTTCCTCTCTTGATTTTCTCTTGCTCCTCAGCCTCATCCAACCTTTATCTTTTCTGCTTGCATTTCTTCCAGCTGCCACGTTAAAAACTTTTCCTCCCAGCTCTTTCACAGCAGTTGACAAGGGCAGGTGCTGCTGTAGGTTGCTCTTTCAGGGTCTCCTGGCCCTGCTCAAAGACCTGTCCACACTGAACCCCGTGAATTTCACAGAGAATCATTCCATGGCCTCCCTCCCTGGAATGGCAACACTTGAACAATGGACATTTCAACTCTGCAGCATCAGGGCTGCACATATTAAGTAAAATATATGATAATGCCAATCTGGGGGATTCTAGAATTTGGCCAAAAAATAAGATCTACCTCCAAAACATCAGATTAAAGCCTAAGCAATCTTGACTCCCAGTATTTCTTTGTTGGAACAATCTTACAAGCTTTTCCTTGAATTATTACTAGGGTACCTGAACTTTAACACATTCACTCACACAAACATGGAACATCTCCTGGTGTTGCTCTAAAATAACGGGACCCCAGAACTTAGCCAAACTAAATTACTGTTTTGGCTAAGGACAACTTCCTGATTTGTCCTTCACAGATGCTGGGGATGGAGATTCACCTGCTGTCCCCATGCTGGGACAATCCTGCCATGGGAAGATGCCTTCTCAAATTAATTTTCTGGCTAAATGATGTGCAGTCATTTCAACAGTTACAGTTCCTACCAAAACTCAGTACAATGCTGAAAAATCTCCAAAAACCAGTAGAAAAGGCAGGGCTATTGTTGTAATAGTAAGCTGGAGAGTCCTGCTTAAAATAATATTTCTAACACTTGGGTAACATTCAAAGTGCCTCATAAAAGGTCTGTCAGTGACTAGACCACTTTTTAAATAAGTGTACAGATGAAGGATGGTGATATTAATCTTGCTGCCATTTTTTACTGGTTTTAGGACATTATGAGGGACATCCTTGTGTAACTCTATCAACGTTCACAGTTGCATTTTACTGGAATTTTCAGTCCAAAAAAGGGTTCTCTTCTCTTTCTGCCATACCAACAGTTGAGGGACTGGAAAAGTCACAACGAGTTGTTTTGGCAGGGTAACCATTGATTATTCATCATAAATAACAGTCATGATCAAGTAATAGGTATTGTAGGAAGGAAGACATTTCTCTGCCTACAGACCTGCATTTTAATAAATAAATGTAAAGAAAAGCTACCTTTAAAAAGTGTTTCTAGAAAATATACTAAACCAAAAATATATGCATACAAAAAAACCTCCAAACATAGGAATTACGATCTAATCTAAAGAGAAAGCAATTTCACTAAACTAGTATAGCTCATCTTCTCCTCAGCCCCCATCACAGATGGGACTGAAACACAATTGTTTCTGGACAAAAATGTGACTGACGTCTACTTTGCTGGCATTTAAATCTGATTAGATGTAATAATATGTTTTCTTCAGTTTGCTGAGCTTTGACTGCTGAGAAGACTAAATACAGAGAAAATATTTATGAAACTAAGAGGCAGAGCTGTACTTCTGAGTTAGGCAAATTACTGAGCAGCAAGTAGCACATCAGAGTTATCTGCCCACTAGAGTGATAGGGAGATATCCAGTATTACTGGAGTTTTAATTCCCAAAGATTCCAGTAGGACAAAAGAGAAAGGTTCCAGTGTGAATCCCAGAAAAAGAGGAAACAAATGGTAGTGACAGGTGCTGGCTGATCATTAGCACTGGCCAGTTGGAACATTTATTGGTATCCAGAGCTCTCCATCACTCACAGTGTGCTTTACAAAAAGAAGGTCCATCATTCATGTACCAGAAACAGGCTCTTAAAAGACACGGTGGATTGGATTAAAGACAAAAGTTGTTTCAAAATAGAGAACACTTTCTGGTATAGATTTTGGGGGGAACTGCATCATAGAACTTCAGCTGCAGCTACAGGCACACTTTAAACTGGCATGAAGCACTGAGCAGCATAGCCCTGTCCAGCCCTCCTTTGTCCTCTCTGTTTTATCCTTGAGTCACCCTCATCCCTGCGCTGGCACGAGCACTCGAAGCCACTGTACTGTGACTCAAACTGGGGAACTGATCCAAGGCAGCTCAAACCCAGGGCAGCTCCCTGATGTCCTGGGGTCTGTCAGGGAAGGGGATGGAGGGTGTCCCCAACAGCTCCTTCCAGCAACTGTACTGATTTTAAGCACACATGAAATGTGGCCTCAGCATTTGGAGCAAAATTTTGCCAAGCTGAAATACAAAGTAAAGCAAAGGTAAAAGAATAAGACAAAGCAAAGACACAAACATAACTAAACAACAAAGAAAATGTACAGACAGACAGATTTCCCTATGAATGTTCACATTTAGAGCGACCTGGTCTAGTGGAAGGGGTCCCTGGCCATGGCAGGGGGATGGAATGAGATGGGCTTTAAGGTCCTTCCCAACCCAACCCTTGCCATGACCCTGTGTTGCATCCTTGTAGTGTTTATTAGAGGATTAACTACTGGGCAAAATGTGTATGGTTCTGTCTTACTTCTATTTTCCTTCTGCCAACACATCCTACAATTTTGGACAAGCTTCAGTTTTTCAGAACCAAAGAGTACTCACACATTGCGACACTCAATGGGCTTGTAAAATCCAACTTCATGTCCCGTAAAGACTTTCTCTATGCCAAGGTGATCTCTGCAAGTAATATTTGGTGCTGGCAGGCATTGAACTGAGGACAAAAAACAATTTGATATTAAGCAGTAACACTCAGAGCAGTTTTCTGACTACACACAAGTGAAACAAATTAAGTTCTACTGTGCAACAGTCTTGATACAAAGCACAGTTCACACATGATTGTTTAAAATATTTTTTAAGCCAGTCTTACCACTAACTTGTAGTTTTTCTTTGCTACATTTTAAGCAAAATATACAAACCTAATTGCTGCCCCAATTCTGTTGTAATTTCCACTCTGGCTTCAATATGAGTCAATGAGAAATCTGAAGCTGACATACAGAAAACGTTTTCATCATGAGAACAGTCAAATATTGGAACAAGCTGCCCAGAGAAGTCATGCCATCACCATCCCTGGAGGTTTTCAAGGTCTGACTGCACAAAGCCCTGAGCAACCTGGTTGGAATTCAGTGCCAACGCTGCTTGGAGCAGGAGGTTGGACTATGCAACTTCCTGAAGGGTCTTTCTACTCAAATTATTCCATTTTTCTTGACTCTTAGGGGAGTCAAAGTGGAAATCACAGCAGAAAGTCACACCTGCTAAAGTTTGGAATATATTACCAGAATATTAGTTACTCTCCAATGCTGTAGTCTGTTGTTTTAAAGGAAAAAAATTCTGTCCTTTACCCACTTTCTATCAGCTTTCAGTACTTGTGAGTCCTGTTGGTTAATTCCAACAAAACTGCAAGCCAGGTTTAACATTCTTTCCAGATTTTCCAGTAATGCACACAGGCAAGAGATTGATTTTTTAAATGCCTATCCATATTGCACAGGGCCAAAAAATAAAATAAGATTTGAGTTATGTGTGGACTTAACTGCTATAAAATCTTACATGGATTTTATACCCCATCCCTGGAAGTGTCCAGGGCCAGGTCAAACAGGGCTTGGAGCAGCCTGGGATAGTGGAAGTTGTCCTGCCCATGGCAGAGGGTGAAATGAGATATCTTTAAGTCCCTTCCAACCAAATCATTCCATGATGCTACTGATCAATGTGCCTAATCTAAGGCAATTACAAAAATAAACATTATTTCTTGTAAAGTAAATTAAGCAAAGAAGTTTTTTCCTTTATTAGAAGAAACCTAGCACAGTTAAAATATATTGATACAGGAAAGGCCACAGTTTTCTTCTCAGTGTCACTCCAAAAACTCCAAACCTTCTACTCAATGACATCACTTTGCTGCTTTGAATTAAACCCCTGTTTGTCTGGGTAAGGGACCACAGAAAGTGATCAGAAATTTAGTGCTTCAAGTATGATCCAGAAATTAACTTTTTATTACTTAGGTAATACTGAAAATAAGCAATTCAAATACTGTGAGGACAATCTAAAAACTGGTGTGTGTGTAAAAATGCTACACAAAGAAATAGTGTTAATTAATTCAGCAACTTGTTTTACTCTGAAGCTTATCTCCTGTTCAAAAGTGCAGTGTATTAAATACAATCACATGGTAATTAGTTAAACAACTGATAATCTTGAGTTATGATCAATCTCAAACTGTGCAGTATTTTTTCTGGTCTTTGACTGCCCATTTATAGTCAGGGACACAATGTTAAAATGATGGAAAGAACTGAAAAACTTTATTTAAAGGATCCATTGTGCAAAGTATTTACATCCAGTGTCTGAAATTATTTGGAAAACCTTCACTATCCAGAAAAATGAAGTCATTCAGCACTTATAGGATGCAAAATATGAACACACGTGAATTTTGTGGATTCCCCATCCCTGGCAGTGTCCAAGGCCAGGTTGGACAGGGCTTGGAGCAGCCTGGGATAGTGGAAGGTGTCCCTGCCCACGGCAGGGGTGGCACTGGATGAGGTTTAAGGTCCCTTCCAACCCAAACTCTTCTGTAATTCCACGATTTTAAAACAGGGGTGCACATAAAGAGAACTTGCTGTGCTATCAAACACAGACCATTTATTTCAATGCCTGGGAACATCAAAGAAGCACAGATAGGAAAATAAGTAATCAAGTTACGAATTTTTCTGTTGTACTCTGAAGTATTTCAGAACTGAACATCAAATAAATGTGCTTTCAAAATAGAGCCTCCCAAAATCTGGTGATGATGGAAGGCACTATGTTGCCTTAAGAAAAAAACCCTTAAAAATTACAAGATTTTGAAGGCTGTTCTGTCACATGTCAATTCTTTTAATAATTATATGCAAAATCAGTATGACAGGAATGGTTTGTTTTAATCACAGTGGTGCAGGACAGAGCCTAAAGGGTGTAACATACAGTGAAGAGATTTACCAGAAACCTCACTTACAAAAGTACCAATCACAGACAGTGTATTTATTCCTTTTTAGTAAAGCACCCAATCCACACAAGTGTTTTGGGCTTTCAGACTAATGATATTACTAATCCCATCTTTTATAAAGCTTATCAAGTAGATACACAAATAGGTAAATTGAACATTTCCTTGAAAAAAATGTAGTTAATCAATATATAAGTTAGAAATCCTTACCATATGCTGTGTGATTTGTGCAATTCATTGGTTCTTGTGTGCTATTGTCTATTTTAGGCTCATCACACATATATGTTCAGGTAATTGAGGAAAACAGTTTTCATATCAAACACTACAACAGGTTTAACAGTAATTTATTCCACCCTCTTTAAACCCCAAGGATTTAAGATGCACCTTGATGTTGGTGCCTACCCATCCCCCAAAAGAGGAGCAGCACATTACCATGCAGCAAATCTGCTAATCCAATTTAATACACCAATATATCGCATAAGCCCCACGTTTAATTAGTGCTGCAGTCAGCACTACCTAAAGGAACTACAATATTTATCAGTCACAGCCTCTGTATTTTGAGGCAACAAGGTAGCACACGCCTCATCTGGTCTTGTTCCCTCATTTAAATACCACAGTGCCTTCAAATTGAGGCATTTGGTTGAGGAAATTTAATATACAGGAACACACAGAATTCAACGAATGCGTAAAAATGAGCATCTGAAAATGCCAGGAATTTGGTGCAGGAACAAACTAAGAAGGAACTGACTTCCAGAGGTCTCAACTCCCACAGCCAAGTAAAGCAGGAGATGAAGCAAGCTTTTCCAAGATTTGCTTTCCTGACACTTTTGATCATCAAAAACTGTCAGCTGCCATCAACCAACATGTTCTGGGGAGGGCAAGAGGTGCCTTGGAGAGCCAGGAACCTCACACCTCCTGCTCCTCGGAGCTGTGCAGAGCACAGAAACACATTATTTCCTGAAAAAATGGCAAAGTCTCCACGTCTCGCTCCTGCAAAGAATAAATAAGGCAGAGTGGTGGCAGAGCAGGCTCTCATCCCATGGCAATCTCTTTGAAGGACATCCCAAGCACATGCTGGGGCACACACGGCACCACCAGAAATTACAAAATTAATTAGGTTGGAAAAGCCCTCTGAGACCATCGAGTCCAACCTGTGACTGATCCCTCCTTGTCACCCAGACCAGGGCACTGAGTGCCACAGTCAGTCGTTCTTTGAACATCTCCAGGGATGGGGACTCCGCCACATCCCTGGGCAGCCCCTTCCAATGCCTAACCACCCTTTTTGGGAAGAAATTCCTCGTCATGTCCAAGCTGAACAATCCCCTGGCACAGCTTGAGGCCGTGTCCTCAATTCCCACACCCTGAGAAGCCCTGTCCCGCTTCTGCCAGCAGAGACCCCCTCGGGGCTTCCAACCTGAGCCCTTCCCCGACCTCCCGGCCCTGCCCGGCACCTCACGGTCCCCACCGCCCCTTCCCCTCCCCACAAGCGCTGCCCCCCCTCACACCGGGCCCACCGCCACAACAACCGCCCCCGACCCACCCCGACCCCGCTCAGGATATTGCCCCAGCCGCAGCTCCTCGCACTTGAGCGGCGGCTCCGAGCCCGCTGCTCCCTCCAGGGCTGCGAAGCAGAAGAGAAGCAGGACTACCGCCTCAGCCGCGCCGCTCCGGGCGGCCATGACGGGACCGCCGCCGCCGTCAGCTGACCCGGGGAGGAGCGGAGCGGCCTCGCCGCGGGGAGAGCCCGCGCTGGCTGCGGGGAGAAACACAGAGGGATCCCGAGGTGCTCGTGGCTTGCTGAGGGTACGGGTTAGGCTTTTTGGGGGGCTTAAGGGTTTTTTGGAGTGGTGGGGGGGGGTGACCTCATTAAATATGGCGGGCGAGGCCGCGCTGAGGGCAGAGCGCGCCCTCACTCAAGATGGCGCTCGCAGGGCCCGGCGCTGGCACGGGCGGGGTTGCGCCCCGAGTAAAGATGGCTGCGCCCGCCGCCGGCACCGCGGCCGCGCTTGCCCGTACTTAAGATGTCGGGTGTGAGGGCCCGCGGTCCCGGCGCGGTGCGGGGATGGTGGGGACTCATGAGGAGCCCTGAGGCGGCTCCCGCAGCGGGGCTGGGGCCGCTCCGGGTGCTGGCATCGCGGGCAGGACTCGCCCCGAACCGAGCAGCGGGGCCGGGTGAGGTGAACCCTCCCCGCTCTTCCAAACACCCACGCTATAGCATTGGCCCACCCGGCGAAATCGCACCTCTGGGTGTATCTGATGGTATCTGGAGTTTGCTGGGAACTTGAAAAATGTGTTGGAAAAGCCCAGCAGAAGTTAAAGGTGTGACCTGCCAAACCCAGACTGGTGCATCCTCTGTCATCCAGGTGGGCCTGGTGTGCTGACACTGTGCAGCACACCCACAGCACTCAGATTAAAGAAATAATTTTAAAATCTTACCCTATTTTCACATAAAACTGCATTGTTAAAAATGCTCTTTATTTCAATTTTTAAATGGATACCGAATTCCTGGAGCAGGCAAGCTTTGCATCAGCATTTGCTCTTCACAAGGTATTTTGTGGTGATTACAAACCTTTCCCTATTCTCACTAACGTGACAGTTATTTATTGTTTTTCTATTGTGGTTATTCAGGTTTCTCTAGTGTTTGAAGGCATCAGTTTTCCACTTATGTACTGCTAAGGGATCCTTGAGTGTTTACAGGAGATGGAGAGGTCCTTTGAATTAAACACATCCAGGAAAGGCAGCACCGCTGTCCCAAGTTTACATCTGCTCAAGAAGCGTTTCCTGAAAAACAAATAGGGACCTAAAAACTGGAAAACCAAATCTAAAAAGCTGGAAAAGCAACTCTGAATTAGTACTGAGGAGAACATCATCACTACCCATCCTTTCTGGAAGTCTTTTGTGTTTTCTGGGCATTATTTTGGTGCGTGGTGACTTGTCTGGAGCCTGTCAGTACTAAAGAAGGTACCAGATATTCCAAAGATCCGTGGAAACGCGGATTTAAAACGTGTGGATGGCTGACAAAGAGCTCAGCCAGCGATGTGAAATATTGCCATGTAACAGCTTTTGGGGAGATTTTGCGTAAACTGAATTGGCAGCCTGGAGTTCAGCAGGCAAAGTATGCAAATGAAAATTGATACTCCTCTCAGCGACTGGAAGCAAAAGGGCAGGGCCGGAGCGCGCTCCGGGATGAACTCAGCCCTCGGAGATGCAGACGGAGGTGCACTGATGGGAAAAGTGCCCGGCTCTTCTGTCTGCGGCGCGTCCCTCGCATGGATAAATACACCACTCGCTGTTCATCACTGTCAGGAAAATTGTCACTTCTCACGAGCGCCACGTTAATTAAAAGTGAGAGTTAGGGCCGGGGAGCTGAGCGCTCGGAATCCTTTGGAAGGGGGATGGAGTGGTGTGTTCTTAGCGTGTCGTGCGCTCTGGGGCGACTGCTGCCACTCAGTGAAACCAAACGGGTGCCAGAACGAGGGGAAATCAATCTGAACTCATGAGAAATTGATTTCCAAACCTTTCGTTACCCCATTCAACCAACGGGGCCGTGTAAGGTCAGCAGAAACTGTGTAGCAGAATAAAAATTGAATTTATTGACTTTGACTGTTTTATGTGTGTATGCGTAACTTTAGGAAGTCAGAAAGCAGACACAGTTCACACAATTAATTTCAACTAAAATGGTGCCTGCTCACTATTTTGTGACTAGCAGGAGGAAAATTTTGTTTCTACTGCCATCCTGGACAACGTTCTGTGTCTTGGAAGCCACAGTGATGCTGTGTGTTTTGGGGTGCTGTGCGGGAAGTCTTGCGATCCCTTTACTCCATCCGAGTTTTCCTATGGTTTTTTGCCATTCCCTTCTGTGAAGTGGTGGGGGCTGCGCTGCTGAGGCTGAGCAGAGCATATTATTATAAAAATATTATTATACCCATATTATTGTGCACACTTCACCCGAGGATCTACACCCCCGTGTCCAAAGGGAACAGAGCCCTCACACCAAGCCGGCTCTACGTTCCCCTGTGTAGGGAGTTCAAAACACAGAATCACAGAGCATCATTGAGCCTGGACACCGATATGCTACAAATAAGTGAAAAACAAGCTTTTCTACAACATTTACACACGCGGCTCGCCTTCACTGGGGAGGCTGGAGGCCACACGGCACATCCAAGCTATGGCGGGTCAGGCTCACCTGGAAATAGACTAAAAAGTTAATTTCGGCTGCGACATGCAAGCGCTGCACTTCCCGCGGTGGCCAGAGCCCGTGTCCCGCCGGAGCGCTGCCCTCGCGGCGCCGGGAGGGGCCGAGTCCCGGCCGTCCCTCGGGAGGCGGCTCTCCTGCCGCGCCGCCCCGGCTTCCTGCGCCGCAGGTGAGCCGGGATCGCCCCTCGCTTCCCGCTTCCGCCCAGGTGAGCGCCGGCGGCCATCCCGGCGCTCCCGGCATCCCGAGCTCCCCGCATCCCGCCCCCGGCGCCGCCGCCTCCCGCCCGCAGGTACCGCGTCCGCCGCGGGGATGGCACGGATGGGGTGGGTGAGGTGGGAGGGGGGCACCGGCGGTCGGTGTGGACCGCTGCAGGAGTGAATTCCCCTTCGGACACGGACGTGTGGATCACCGGGTGAAATGTGTGCGTAAAAATATAAAGGGGAGAAAAACCTGCGTTTATCTGTGACAAGTGTTCCAGCCGGGCCAAGAGGATGGAGCTGGGCTCTGCCTGGTGGTGCCAAGCAATAGTACAAGAGTCAGTGGGTAGAAACTGATGCCCAGGAAGTTCCGCCTGGATGTGAGGATGAACTTCTTCCCTGTGCGGGTGACAGAGCACTGGAATTGATTGTCCAGAGAGGGCATGTAGTTTCCCTCAGTGGGGGTATTCCACACCTATCTGAGCTCAGTCCTGTACCTTGTACTCAGAGGTGGCCCTGCTTGAACTGGGAGGTTGGACCAGGTGACCCAACTGTTTCCTTCCAACCTGACCCATCCTGGAATTCTCAGAGGGTTTCCAACCATCTGCTTCCAGAGCCACACCTGTGAACAGCAGCTTGACCAGTCTAGCCATGGCCAGGGTACCAGCCTGCACTCATCAGAGACCACCCTGTGAAAGCCCTTCTGGCCCCAGGGACCTCGACAAATCCCTGACACCCCAATAAAGACAGGGCAGGGCTGAGTGACTCCCGATGGCAGCCAAGGGCTCTCCATGGCACTGGAGTCATCCTGGTGTTGTTGTGCAGTTTCCATTGCTTGGAGAGGCTGGCTCAGGGTGAGGAAAGGAGGGAAGTTACACACTTGTTGCAACACTTCCCATCAAGTGCCTGTCAGTCCAGAGATTCTTAGCAGAGCAGGTTTTTACTTTGTTTACGGGTGGTTAATGGGAAAACAGTTCTTCCGCATTCCTTTTTGATTTGTGACCCTTGGAAGTTCAGCGTGGTTCCACGTCTAGCAGCTCTGTTCCCCGTGAAGTGGTTTGTTAGTTGTGTACGCTGTCATCAAAGTACCTAGGATTTATTGAGAATGACAATATTTAGATACTATAAACGAGTTTTCCATGAGAACAGGCTTCTGAGACCATGTTTTTGCTTGGTGGAGAGCAGCTTTGGCATGAGCTCTACCTTCTATGAGACAGCAGAGAACCCACACCGGCGCTTCCCTGGAGGCTGAAGTCCACAGGAATTCAGGTTCTGCTTGCTAAAGTTACCGTGCCTGGAGAGTGAGTGAGGCTCCTCTTGATCTGCATCGAGACTGGTAACCACAGGTGCAGAGTGCTGTGTTTTATTCACTTTCCTCCTCCTGTAGTCACTAATCATGTGTAAAACTCAGCCTGCCCACGCAGTATTTTCTTTATTTTTAACAATATTTAGCTGCACCTTACTGATAATAATACAATAATTACTGCACCTTGGAGATGTGTGGTGTATCAGCATTCAGGTACTCACAGAAGTATTCAAATATTTTCCTTCTTTCAAGTGCCTGGAGCAGTCAGTGTATGCTCAACAGCATTTTTGTAAATCCTGCAGCATTGCACAGAGCATAGGTGGTTTCAGAGTAGAGGTGTGTATGTGCTATGCTTGGTCTGACTGAATTTTTCTGTACAGTATAAGTAAAACTGAGCAAAACACATGTTAGAATAGTGTTTTTTCACAGTATGGAGTCACTTGGTGGTGTGTAAACTATAAAATTCTGGTTATCTGAAGTTCAGCTGATGGCACGTTAGGACAATTTAGGATGAAGATCACACTAACAAATGCTGTTTTCCCTTGCTTTTGTTTTTATCAACTTTTAAACTGAAATTTTCCAAGTCAGAGCTCTCTGTGATGGGGAGGATGATATGCACTGTATTAGTCACTCATGATAACAGAGCCAGGAAAAATTCCAACTGCATTAGTTCAGAAAGGTGACTTTGGATCAGGATGAGCCCTTTGGCTGCTGAGGCTGGTTGTGTTAGAAGCCTTTGAGAAACAGCAGCAGTTAGTTAGGCACCTGTGGGTTTTAATATCCCCAAAGGTTCCAGCCAGGCTGAGCGGGGAGGACATCCCATAAGGCTGGACTTTTCCTGGAGGGATGCAGGTTGTCGGAGGCCAGGTTGAAGGACATGGGGCAGAGGTGGTTGTGGATGGGTGGGGAAAAACGGGCAGAAGAATCTCTGCTGGCTGAACTCCAGCAGCAAAGCCCTCAATTTCCAGCTTCCAGCAGCCCTTTGTGGAGGGCAGCTGTTTGTCAAGGCTGCTGATGGGATGTTGGGATGCCATGCTCCCCTCTGGCTCTGGGATGTGCCGGGGCTGAGTGCTCCGTGTCTTGGTGCAAGTGGCAGGGGGGTGATGGCAATGGAAGACTTAAACCTTTCAGCTCTTCTGATGGCCCTCTGCTGGCGCCAGCATGGGGGAATTCCTTTTTCTTGTGCTGCTTTTGAAGAAGATCCAAGTCTTGGAATTTCGTAGAAAACTTTCTGAAGCTTTCCCACTCCCTCGGATGCTTTGGGTTCAGCTCTCAGAAGTGAAGACAGTGGAACCCCAGTTGGATGCTGTCCTGGGGTTACAAAACACTCAACCTCCTGAAATTCATCATTTTCTTGATGATGTTACGGTTATGTTGGAAGTTGTGACGTAAATGTTGAACTGTGGTTTCCAATAGGATAAATAAGCATCCATAGGAGTTGGAGACTGGAGCTGGGATGTGGAGTGCGTGAACTGATTTTAACAGGACAAACCAAAGTGTTTTGGATCATTCTTCAAAATGAATGCCTAGGAATGGACTTTCTAATATATCAACTGTTTGCTGACACTGTGCCTGGGCTTAGAGTGTGTTTGGAAAGTGTTTAATGATTAATTGTTTGGGCTTTTAAACATAGAGATCAATAATACCTGGAGTTGTTATTTTCTCTGGTGCCCAAAAGCAGTTCTTAGAGACCAGTCCTTGATTATCCATGACTTGAAAACTCTAAATTAGTTTGTATTTTGAGGGATCCCTTCATATCAGAAGGAGCTATTTGCTTTAATTTTTTCCTCCCCACTCTCTTATGGAAGAAAGGAGAATAAAGAAATACTGAGTGTGGTTTTAATATATCATACAAAAAAATAATCACTGAAAAGCATTGCAAGCTGTCTGGGGCCAGCTCTGATCACGAGGAACCCCAAAGTGCTGTGTAAACTTGAACTGCTATTCAACCACCTGAGATCCACTTGGGCTTGCACTGGCACAAGTGGCTCTTAGGGACACTTGGAGCAGCTCAAGCAAGAAGCTGAAACTTTTTTTAATCTTTTTTTTTTTCCCCCCTCCTGTTTTGGACCTTCTTCTCCAGGGAACTTCTGCCTCGATGGAGCCAAGATCTATTACCTCTTATTCTTCTCCTTAAATTTAAATCTCCAGTTTTCTCGGGTCAGTCCCCATTGGATAATTGCTGTTGTTACACCCTCGGCAAAGGAAAAAAGATGAATTTTGGGGATGGTTAGCTCAGCACTTGGAGGCTGTTTTGGATTGGGGACGGGCTCAGAGCTGACTGGGCACAAAGCTCACCCCATCAAAACATGAAAGATTATTTTTGAGTGTTTAGCTCTCTGTTCCAGCTCACTGTGGGATCAGATGGAAAAGGGAAAGGGAAGAATAAATGCACAAAAGAGGGCTGGGGAGCTGGACCAACCTCTTGGCTTTGACTCTTGGGTGGGCATGGTGCTGTCAAGTCGTCATTATTTCCTGCCATGCTGGATTTCTTCTCTGGGTTTAATCTCTTCCTCTCCCCACTGCTGGTTTAAAGGTGTTTCAAGCCACTTTTCCTTATAGGAGTTATTTTCCATGCCTTTCTCCTTTTGGTTTGCTCGCTTTCCTCTTTTAACTGCTGATGAGAGGTAGAAAAACAGAGGAGGAAAGCGAATGGAGGAAAGTTAAACCGGGAAGAAAGAACAAATTTCCATATTCTTTGTCGTGATTTGTTAAGGTTCATGCTGTATTTTCAGTTGAGGAGGTTAAGTTTTGTCTTCTGGGTTTGATGAAAACTCAGGAGTGTGTAAGGAAATGGTGTTTTCATCTGCTCTTCAGAATCAGCTCTCAGCACAGAATCAAAGGCTGCTGTGCTCTTAGAAGTGTTTTACTTCGAATGGAAAAGAAAATAAAGCAGCAGCACTTCCAAAAGTGCAGATGCATTCCTGAAAATCTTTCAGGGGGTTGTATGGCTTTGCTGCTTCAACTCTTGCTATGATTTTGATTTAAAATGACCTCCTAAATCTGTTAGGAGTCTTGCAAAGAGACTCGTTCTGCCTGGCCCTGGGTGGAAACCACACAAAGCCACCGAGCTCTGCAGGAATTCCTGCAGGAGCCAAAGCTGCTGGGATATGCACAGGAAAGGGTGCATAAATCTGAAATTGTGGTTTGTGACATGCCTCCATCCACTTCTTTTTTCCAATTAGGTAAATCAGCTTAACCTGACTCTGCAGGAGAGGGAATGTTACTCACCTGCATCATTAATATTTTGGTAAATATAACAGTGTCCTCCCAGAATTCCAGATGTTGTCAGTGTGAGCAGAGACAGTGTCAGAGGCAGGGCTGAAAGGATCAGAGGTCCTGCTGGGAGAGAGCCCCTGGAATGTGCTTACCCTGGTGTCACGTTCACCATATGACCCTTGCTCCTATTGAACTGCAAGACTAAAAAATAAATGAAAAGCTTTTATATAGAGAGAGGGATATGGCTAGTCTTGTTCCAAAATAATTCCAAATATATTATTCTGAAATTACACACTTATATAATGGATAGAATTAAAATTATGTAAATTGTGCTGTCAAATGGCTGGATTTTTTCAGAGGAGCTTGTACTAAGTACTGAGTGAAGGAAACTGGTAGATCTGCCTTGATAGATTTCAGAATGACAAGCTCCACATCAACTTAATAACATGCAAGCAAGGGTACAAATTTATCATCTCTGCTAATTGCAAGTTCTGTTGTTTTTATACTGCCATCTAGGCCTCAGCCCCTGTTGGATACCTGTTCTATTTGGCACTGTGGAGGAGCTTGATAAAGGATATTCGGCTCCTTAAAAGCTTAATAAAGGATATTTTGCTGTTCATGTATGTAGAAAGGAGAAAGACAAACACCTGCAGGAGAAAAGAACAGGCTTCCTTCACCTGTTGTAAATCAGGTTGTGATTAGAACAGACCTTCCTCAGGAATGTGTTGGAACAGGGATTAATATGTCAAATTTTGGGCTTTAATTCTGTGCTGTGCCATGAGTGAACGTCACTGTTTTATGGGGAAACACAAAATTTCACCTATATTGTCATCCAGCAGGGCTGAACTATCATGATAGGAATCCTGTCTGCAAATGATCAGATGGAAAGTATCTTCTAAATAATAGGTAGATTTTAGCTCTGTGTATATCTGTGAAGATCACAACTTTAATGTCAATATTCAAAATAATTTGGTTGAATATGTCTGTCTCAGCTTTTCCTTTTCAGTTTTTTTTTTCATTGCCTGCATTTTTATTCATGTTTGGAAGAATTGTTCATATTCCTTCCTATGTGTGAAAGGAAAAGCACGTGGAAGAAAGGAAAATTTTTGGATGTGCTGAGGCTATGTAGAGACCTTTGTTAAATACTTGGGGTAAACAACAGGGGTAGTAGTATCTTTTTATTAAATTTCTTGTAGTTAGCGTGGTATTATTGCATTTATCAAATGTTACTGATCTGTTTAGATCTATCATTAATTAATTTGATTTTTTTATTTTTAAACCTCAGCCAGGTTATTCTGATCAATTCCAAAACCACCCCTCAACATGCCCGAAAATCCCGCAGCAGGTACGTGGTCTGAAAATGATTCCTTTTGCTGAGCACTGAGCAAAGCAGCTCCATTCCTAACCTGGCCTGGTTTGTGGTGCAGATAAGCAGCAGGTGCTGCAGATCCTGGATCGGCTGCAGGCGAAGCTGCAGGAGAGGAGGGATTCCCAGCACCAGGAAAACCTGGCTGTGCTACGGAACACCCTCAGGAGCCCCTTGTTCAACCAGATCCTGACTCTCCAGCAATCCATCAAGCAGCTGAAGGAGCAAGTGAGTGTGAAATTACTGCTGTTGGTGTGATGGTAACTCTGGGCCAGTGGAACTTGTGTCAGCATGCGTAGGCGTGTGTTAACGAGGGCGCTCTCGTTAATAAGCTGTAACGTGGTGCTAGTGAGTGTTGGGCCTTTTTTTTCTTCTGTGGAGCTGGTGTCTGCAGAGGCACTGCTGAAATGAGAAGTGGTTTTGCAACCAAGAGGTCATGGGGCAACGTGCTTTGAAAGGGCTGCAGGACAGGCGGGGTTGTGTTGGAAAAAAACATCTGCAAAAGACATCAGCTCCAGTGTTTGGAGTCCTGAACAGTGTTGGAACTGGGATCCTTTGTTTTTCACTGAAGCTAAGTGCTGTTTATCAGCTCACTGGCAGCATTTTTTCCTACCTAAAAGACAGCATCACTTAGTTCCTGCTAATTTTTACAAGAATGCTTAACCTGTTTTGGCAAGTAAAGTGTAGAAAACCCAGCCTGAAGATTTGCCAAGCTCTGATGCAGCTGTACCCAAGCAAGTTTTAAAATTACTTGGCTTCAGCAGAGGTTGGAACTTCTGTGGTTGGGTTTGTAAAGCCAAGTGACACTTGATTTTGTGGACATGGGCATGGACAGGTCTCACCCTGCAGCTAAGTTAAAATCATCAGCAAACTGAAAACCAGGGAGTGACCAGCAGGGTGGGTGTCAGGGGGACAAGGCTGTCCCTTGCCTGGTGTATTGCAGGTGTTCCTGGTGGTGGTTTATCCCTCCTTCCCAGGTTCCCACAGGTGCTACATCCCTTCCTTCCAAGGCTTGGATGCACGTCTGCAGGCTGTTGAAAAAATGTATGAAAATGCAAATGTGTCTAAGAAGTGACTGTGACATCGTGGGGTTTGTATTTGGAATGTTCAGAATTCTCGTATCTAGGAAATTGAGGTTTTCTTGAAATTCTATTTAAGCATGGGCAGCTTCATTCAGGATGGGATTTTCCAGTTTTTGTCACACTGGGAATGTTTTTCATTTCTTCATTATCAGTGGGGACTAGAAGTGCAAGTTCCAGCAGTGATAACATGTTCAGTGGTAGTTTGTACCCTAGGCTCTCTTTAGGGAGGGGAAAATACAGGTCTCAGGCTCCTGCATGACTCAAAATACTTGAATTTTTGTGCCAAAATTCTATATAGGTTTCCCTAACAGTTGCAGCAGTGCTTGAGAGCCTCTTTAGGGTTTGGTGCTTTTGCATGTGTTGTTTCTGGAATACCAGGGTGAAAAGAGGGTAAGGGGCACGGGCAGGGGAGAAGCATGAAAGAAAATGAGAAAAATGAGTGGAGTAGAAACACAGCTGAAACTCCTGAAAAAAGTTTAAATTTGATATCGTAGCTTGGTTATAGATTGTATATTAACACTGCCTGATTATACAGGTGAGTATATTTGTGTGAATGGGCATATATGAACACAGTTTTTTTTGCTCCCTTGGCAGCCTGCACATAAAATGGTATTTGTGGGAAACCCTTCTTTTGTTTTCAATAGCTTTTCCACACCTCTGTTCATTTTCAACAGCTCAATTACATGCCTCCTGACCGCTCGGTGGATTTTGATTTTACCAAGAGTGGGCTGTTGGTGTTTGCTGACAAATCAGTCACTGCTGGAACACCTTGCACATCACCTGGACCCAGAGCATCAGCCTTCACTCCAAACCTGGCAGTTAATGAATTTAACATGATCATCCAGCAAATGGCAAAGGTAAGGCTCTAAGGTTTAGTGAACCAAACGTTTTTTCATTTTGGAGCATGTCACGCTGCTTTTTTTGTTGTGTGTCTGGAAGTGTGGTGCCTCCTAACCAGGAGAGAGTAGAAGTGTTGAGAACTTTTCCCTCTGGAAGATAATGTCAGCAATAGGAAGTGGCTTGGTGGCTTGTTTTGTTTTTTTAACTTCCACTGCCAATTTTCTGTTTTACTTTTTACCAAATGCACCAATGTAGTAAGGAAGTTTCAGCTGCCAGAAAGCATTTTTGGTATTTGATGACACTTAATTGAAAATGGACGTTTTCAGCAGAAAGTTGTTTTGATGCAGGCACTTGTTTATCAAGTACATTTTAAATTGGAAATGTACCAACTTTATGAACAGTGCAAAGGATTAAAAAAACTAGCATGTAATATTTAACTCTTTATTTAGTATGTCTTTATTTTGCCAGGCAGATGCAGATGTACCAAATTCCCTAAGAGTTTGTACAGGTGCAGACATCCACCCACTTGGGATTGGCATTTATACCACAAATGTATTGTTCTGTGTTATTTTGAACCATTAATTTAATTGCTTAGTCATGCCTTTCTATATTAAGTAACTGTTGCTAATTGACTACCTTAATGTAGCTGTAATATTTTGAGCATTACTCTTCTCATTAGCGTGTCATTAACTCATCAGAGATAAGATTTAGCAGTAAAGGCTGCATGTTATTTGGAATAAAAGAGCTGTGATAGCAGTGCATTCTCCCAGTAATATTTCCCAGTAAACAACCCCAGCAATTTTGTATTAGAACTGAAAAACAGGCAGTTGCAAAAGCAAACTTTTTTTAGCATTAAGTGTGAAGCTGCAGGGAGGGGGAGGAAGTTAATTTCTTTATTTAAAAGCTGCAGCCTTTTGAATGCACACCTAAAAATCAGCATTAAAAGCAAGGGGAGCCAAAAGACAAGTAATTTAGTTTAGCTCTACAGCATTTCCAGAAATCCCAAATATATTGCTCTAGACAGCACTGCGTTCATAGTTTTCATCCAGTTTGGAATTCATCTCATAATGTGAATGAAGTGTGAAAGCAGCTCTTAAATTCCCTGAGGTTTCAGAACCTCAGAGTGCTTGCATATCCAATACGTTGCCATATTAAAAATAATAAATGGAGGAGCTTTTATAGAAATAACATATTCAGTATTTTGCCTTTGTTTAGTCTTAGGAGGAGAATAATTCTCCCAGTGTTCATAAATTTTCAACTAGCTTATTCTGTTGCATTGACAATTAGTAAATCATTTTATCTTCTGTTTTATTAGGGCAGACAAATAGAATCAATAAC
>VYZP01040519.1:0-19199 GCA_013400635.1 Hypocryptadius cinnamomeus
TTGCCGTCGGTCCGACCTGGTTGAGGACTGCAGAAGGAGGCGTGGTCTCCTGCCCAATCCCCGCCCGGCGCCCCTCTCCTTCCCCCGCCCCTCGCGGCTCCTCTCGCACCTCGCGCGAGACGCGGCCGAGGCGCTTCGGGGGCGCGCGCGGTGGCTCCGCCTCTCCGGAGCGGGTCTGGCTTCGCCCCGCGCTTCCAGCAGCCATGGAGTCACGGAATGTTCTGGGAAGGGAAGGGGCCCACAAGGATCATCAAGCCCGACTCTTAAGTGGTTAGCTCATACAGAGATTGAACGTGCGATATTGCTCTTTTTAGCACGGGGTTCTAACCGGCTGAGTTAATGTCGGGCCGCGCTGCATTGTCTCTGCCGCCGGCAGCCCACGCGTCCCTTCGCTGCTTTCCTGTCCCGCCTCGCCCCCTGCGCTGGTGACAGTTCCACGGCAGCTCTGCGTCTCCCTCAGTAGCAAGAGCGGGGCCCGCCACCCCCGGCCCTCATTTCGGGCTGCGGCGCCCCTTCTCGTCCCTCCCCGCGGCTCTGCGGCAAAATCCGACCAATGCGGGGCCTGGCTCGGCGCTACTGCCGCCTCCCCCCGCCGCTCCTCCGCCCCCCGCCCGCGGGGAGCCCGGCCGAGCAGCCTTTCCGGGCCGCGCTCTCTTTGTTTGCCTCGGCCGTGGCGGCTGCACGGTGTTTTTGCCCACCCAGCTGCCCCCGGCTCCGTGCGGTGCTGGGCTCTGGGCACGGAGCGGTCGGTGCGCGGGGCAGCGGGGAGCGAGGCCCCGGCCGGCGGGAGGCAGGGTCGGTGGGGGGCGGCAGCGGGAAGCGCTCGGAGCAGGCTCCCGAAGACAGCGCGGAGGGGCTGCTTGAGAGCGCGGAAGGGACCGTGCTTGGGGCCAGGGGCAGCGCTGGCCGCAGGGCTCCGCGCTCGCTCCCGGCAGCGCCGGATCGGGGAGAAGCATCCGCTGCCCTTCACTGAGGTCCCGCAAGCGAGAGAAAGCATTCCGGGTGTCACGAACGACTGTCTGTATGACATCTGCAGAATGAGCACTAGCGAAAGAATTGTTATTCCAATGAGGAATCCAGAATTTTTTTCCGTGTGTTTCACGCTTTTGCAGAAAACATGTCATACGTGCTGCTTACAGTATGTTGGACTGTGTTTGTGAAGTGAATGAATAAATACTGAGAGAGTTATAAGACTATTTCTACATCATATCTGTTAAGATTTTGAATATTACTCCAACAGAATATAGTTGATATGCCTAAGGTGCTTGCCAATTCTTATATTGTTATTATTCTATGTCCATTAAACATGCCTACTGCTATAAAATGTTTCACATCCCTTAAAAATTGTGCAGTTATTTATTTAAATTTATTCCTTAATATAATGTAGAGAACCTGAGCAACATCTCCAAAATATTTCTGGGAATAAAATATTCCCTAAATTCAGGGGGAAATGCAATTGAGATAGTCATGCTTTCAGTTACGGGTGACAAAAAGGTACAAATCTTGTTATAAGTTTCACTGTGAATTCCTTTTTCTTTCAAATTTAAAGAACTGCCACTCATATATACAGTATAAGGAGGAAAATATATCTTTAATTTAGACTAGGTTTGCTTTTTTGACTGAACAGAATGGAGTAAGACTGTTTACAGAATAACTGGAAGATTTGTCAGTAGTGGGCCTGCCAGGCTGGAGCCCAACATTCCCGTTTGGCTCCACAAAGTCTGCTTTGTTCTTTATATCTGAAAATCTGTGTCTAGCTATGTTTCCTGAGGCAGTTAGAAACAGCATTCTGATTACTTAAGAAAGCTGAAAGAAATTATGCAAGATCTTTTGGTATGTCAAAATAATAATTTATTCCTAAGGCTTCCTAAATGCAGATTGAGGATCCCAGTATAACTTTTCCTTCCAGCAGTATAACCACTGCAAGACTTGGAAAATCCCCTTCCATTTCTGCAGAGATGGGTGATGGAGAGGCTGAGACCAGTAGATTAAAGTAAATAAAACAGCTGAAAACCTCTTTCCTCAGAAAGTGTAGCACATTAGATACAGTTTAACATCACACCTTCTAGAAGGCTGCCTTGCCTGCGTGTTGCTGCAAGTGTGCACAGACACGTTTCACAGGTGTCTGTTAGGGATATGTTCAGTTCTTTTATGGATCAGAGCATTTTCTTAGGCAAAAATAATTTTAAAAGAGAAGAAAGAAAATTTTGCTGCTCAATAAAATCCCTAATAAATTTATTTCTACTGTGGATTGGAGATAACTTTTTTTTAGTCAAAGTTTAGTGTCCAATCCGCATGTTATAGAAATTATACTTTCCTCAAGAATTTGGGCACACAGCATTAAGAGTTAATTGAGAAAGAAAACCTTTGCAAAACTCAGCTTAGTTTAAAAAATTAAGAATCTGTAGCTTTTCAAGTGTGCATTAATTAGGACAGTTGCCCTAGTTCCTCATTAAATTATAATGAGGAAATTGCATTTGTTTATTACAATAAGGCAACATCTCACCATGACTGTACAAGAGGCTACGTAATTAGTAAAAAAAGTCATTGCATCAGTGGCTTATAACCAACTTCAAAGCTGCTCATCATTTTCTTGAGAGCATAAGTGGCAATTTCAATCCATATCTGTATCTGCTGCAACTGTCATAATAGGTATAATAATATGCACACTAAAGTAATGTAAGAGCTGCTTAATAGGTGCATTTTTCCCAGCATTGCAAGCAATATAGATGAAAAGGGGTAGAAAAGCTCTCTGAATATTTAACGATGCAGTTTTAAGCTTTTTTATATATAGTCTGACATTACTGAGTTATCCCCAAGCACAACTGTGATCTATAGCACTTGAGGGACCTTGGTTGCAGGTTCAGATTTTCATTTTTGTCACGAGTTCTTCAGAATGTGAAGATGCATTGCAACCCAATGACACAGCTAAGGAACCATGTGATATGGATTTCCTCTTTCCTACTGCTTCTTGCATATGCAAATGAGATAAATTCATTTATTTAGACTTAGCTGCATTCCTCCATCCACTGGAATTTGCCTGAAAGCTGTTTTTAACACCAGGAGATTTTCCAGCTCTCCTACCATTTAATCCATCTGTTTTACTGGATTTTTACATTGGAGACCTCGTCACTGGTGATGGCAACACCGGGTTAGCAGCTGGTGAGGCCACTACTGGCTAAGACAAAGCCAGGGAGTGTTAGGGGTGGATCTAAGCATCACAGAGGATGAAACTCCAGGCACTGAGGTGAAAAGACAAATGAGTGTAATAAGTGTTTGGAATGAAATTCTGGAGCAAATAATGAATTCCTGGTCAGATGTCAGGAAGAATTTGGGGGGATACACTGGGCTTAGCTCCACACTCAGAGGACGGGGCCCTCTCTTGTGTGCTGTCAACTCTGACCTCCACATACAGGAGTCTGTCCACAGAGAAAGCCAGCTCCTGCTTGGATATCTCTACCCCATGGCCTTTTTCTGGAATTCCAGTGCTTTGATCTAGAGATACACAATTGTGGCCCAGAAAACCCATCCTAATGTGGGCTGCAACAAAAGCAGCCTGAACTGAAGGTGGAGGCGCGTGATTCTCCTGTTCTACTCAGCTCTCCTGAGACCCCACCTGGAGAGCTGCACGCAGCTCTGTGATCTTCTGGCATGAGAAAAGACATGAATCTGTCAGAGCAGGTCCAGAGAGGGCCACAAAAATTATCAGAGGGTCATCTCTCCCATGAAGAAAGGCTGAGAGAGTTGTGGTTGTCTGGCCAGGGGAACAGCAGGTTCTGAGGAAACCCCATAGCAGCCTTTCTATGCAGAAGGCTTCTTTCCAGGAGGAAGGACAATGATTTTAAACTGAAAGAGGCCACGTTTAGATTGCACATAAGTTAGGAATTTTTTGTAAGGAGGCTTGTGGGACGCTGAACAAGGCTGTGCAGAGAAAATGTGGATGCTCCATCCCTAGAGGATGTCATCCCTAGAGTCAGGCAGGATGGGCCTTTGAATAGCCCAGGCTGGTGAAGGGTGACCCTGCCCACAAGCAGGGGTTTTGGATGAGATAATCTTTAATGGTCCCTTCCAACCCAAACCATCCTGAGATTGAACTCTTCTGACAAACACGTATGTAGAAATCTCTTCTGGACACTAACTATAGAAGGCTCATGCATGTTAAAACGACATTTTAATTGCCATTGCAGTTTTTAAAGAAGAGAAGTGTAAGGGCCAGGAGATATTTAGCTGTAGCAAATGATCAATAAAGCAGCATAATAAAACCACTACAACCCTAAATGTGTCCACTTAAAACCAAAACCTTTAGACACAGATACCATCACTATAAAAGATTTGTCTGGTGCTCCAGCAGCTCTCTTCTTTTTTTATATTTCTCCCCACAAATGATCCCTGACGCCCCACTTTGGCCATGGCACAATGCTGCCTAAAAATCCTCTCAGCTACAGCCTGGGGATGGCGAGGAGGCACAGTGGGAGAATTGCCTTCCCCAAAGCCCAGGGCACTTGTCCTTCTCTCCAGGGGATGGAAAGAGCAGAGGTTCAGCAAAGATGAGAAAATCACCTCAGTGCAGCGTGCTACAGACCATCAGATGAGGATTCTGGGATGTCCTAGCAAGAGGAATCGGCCAGACAGTCTTTCACATAATTTATAATAATGAATATGAAGAGATTTAAGGCTGTGCTCTGGGGTGATATTTGCACCAACAATATAGAAAACTTAATATTGCCCACTGTTAATTGATGCAACAGGAGGAGTAGCAATGAACAGTGAGAGAATTTATGAGTAGAAAGTTTGAAAATGCCTCTTAAAATGGGAATATACTGCCACTACAAGGTAGTCCTGAATGGAAGTGTTACACTGTTGCTTTAGAGGGCAGGTCTGACTTAGATGTAGATCAAATGCCATTTTTGCTAAGGCATTCCTCATTTCTAAATATATTTAACACATAGGGAACTAAGCATGTTTTAAAGAATAAAGGCCTTTAAAGGGAAAGAAATCTTTTTCTCATTGTTAGATGTAGCTACATCTAGAGTTTAGGATGGCCTCCTATTTATCTTCATGCTGCATAGCTATTGCCACTCCCACCCGTGCTTTACCCTCCGTCCTGTACTCTACACCCTAATAAGCTGGGGGACTATGAAAGGTGAGCAGAATCCTGAAGTACCAGCTCTTTACTGAGAGTTACAATTGAAGAAACAATGAATCATTACAAAACATTAACATTCATTTAGAAACAGGGATTGGAAAGCAAATGTATCAGCCCTCTTCAGTAGAAACAAAGTTTTAAAACACCACAACACAAGTTCGTATGAGTTAAATTTAGCACAATGAAGGCTCAGCACCAGAGCAGCTTTGTAAAGAAAGCAATACAACTCTTTTCTGACTACGTGGGTGGCTCTGAAAAGAGCCTTTTGTTTAAAATGTTATGTCGTGCAAAGTCTGAGTGGCTTTGCTCGCCAGATTCATTTGCTTTTCGCTTTGTGGCTCTCAGTCTTCTTGGGCAGCAGCACGGCCTGGATGTTGGGCAGCACGCCGCCCTGCGCGATCGTCACCTTGCCCAGCAGCTTGTTGAGCTCCTCGTCGTTGCGGATGGCGAGCTGCAGGTGGCGGGGGATGATGCGCGTCTTCTTGTTGTCGCGGGCCGCGTTGCCCGCCAGCTCCAGGATCTCGGCCGTCAGGTACTCCAGCACGGCCGCCATGTAGACGGGAGCTCCGGCGCCCACGCGCTCCGCGTAGTTACCTTTCCGGAGGAGCCGATGGACGCGGCCCACGGGGAACTGCAGCCCGGCCCGCGACGAGCGCGACTTGGCCTTGGCTCGGACCTTACCTCCCTGCTTCCCGCGGCCGGACATGCTGGGAGCGCTGGCAAGAGCGGAGCCGGGACACGCAGCGGGACGAGACAATCACCCTGACGCAAGCGCCGCTCCCCTTTTATCCCTTCCCTGGGCGGGACGAGCCCGCGGCGATTGGCTGGAGCCGCGCTCTGCCGGGAGAGCCAATCAGCGGACGGATCGTGTCCGGACCAATCGGGGACAAAGACGCGCCCGGCACGGGAAGGTCCAATCGCATTGCGCGGTTGCTGAGCCCTGAAATTTGCATACGCGTCTGTATAAATAACGGCGCTGCGGCCATTTTGTGTGCTGAGCTTACTCCGGGTAGGAAAGCGCTGCCGAGATGCCCGAGCCGGCCAAGTCCGCCCCCGNTACTTTATAATTTGTTCTATCCAAATTAGAAATTTCACAGTTAAAACAGCAAACATGCTTCAGGAAGGTAAAAAACAACACTTAATTTTTATGAAAAGGCAGAGGGAGAAATGCCCGACCCTCTTTACCTTCTGTCACTGATGTTTCGGAATTGTCTTAAGCTGAAACATTTTCCTTTGTGCATGAGAAGACAAGGACTACAGGATTGGGGGAGGGAACCCCTGGAGTGGGTTAGGTGCTTTAGGGGGCTGACATCTCATAGAACGCGGGGTCCGGGAGCACGCCTGGGCTGGGAGCCAGCGCGGCTAGCGCTCCGTGCCTCCCTCCTATTCTCCCTTTTTCCAGCCCATCCCTCCCCCCTTCCCCTGCAGCGCGGGCTTTTCCAAATTTCCCAGCGGCCCAATGAGCGGCTGCGGCTTCTCCCACCGCCAATCCCGGGCGGCTCCGGGCAGCCCCCGGCGCTGCGCAGAGCTGCGCAGAGCTGCGCGCCGCTCCGCCCCTCTCCGCTCCGCCCCCGCGCTGCCGCCCGGCCGAGCTCCCGTCGCCAGCCCGGCAGGGCGCGGGAGAGGAACGCTGGGCACTCCCACCCGCCTCCCGCCCCGGCAATCGCCTCCTCCGGAAAGTAGGTCGGTGAAATCACGCAGAAATGAAGACCTGCCCCACGCCAGCGCTGGCGAGCGGGGAGGTCATTGCCAAGGAAGCGGAGGAGCCGTGCTGGCAGTTCCCTGCTGCGGTCGCTAAGAGGTGTGGCAGTCGCATCCGTGCTGTTAGGAATCGCGCTGATTTAGAGCAACGAAAGGAACCTCCACGCCCCAGAAAGGTACCCGCCCTTAAGCAGTCCCTTTAACATAGACACCCACTTGCGGTGCTCCAAAAAAAAAAAAAAAAGNTTCACTTCCCCGGGTTTCTTGCTGAGGCGGAAAGAGCCGGAGGCGCCGGTGCCCTTGGTCTGCACCAGGGTGCCCTTGCTGACGAGGCTCTTGAGCCCCAGCTTGATGCGGCTGTTGTTCTTCTCCACATCGTAGCCGCCGGCGGCCAGCGCCTTCTTGAGCGCGGCGAGCGAGAGCCCCTTGCGCTCCTTGGAGGCGGACACGGCCTTGGTGATCAGCTCGGTGACGCTGGGCCCCGCGGGCTTGCGGGCTTTGGAGCCGCTCGCCGCCTTCTTCGGCTTCTTGGCGGCGGCCTTGGCGGCGGGGGCCGCGACGGCGGGAGCGGCGGCGGGAGCGGTCTCCGACATCGCTGCAGAGACTTCTTCCTAATCAAAAGAAAGTAATTGGGCTACAGTAACCCCGATGCCTGAATTTATAGCGAAGCGGTGATCTGTGATTGGTGCTTTGCAGAGCCCGCCTAACTGTTAGCCAGGAAGAGCTTTTCCTCCTCCGAGTCTGTGTTTCTTCGGAGTTATAAATTCATATTTTTCGTAAAACGAGGGGCGCAAAATCACCCCAGTTTCTTCGGAGAGTGAAGAGGAGAGGGTGGACTTTCATTCGGGCAAGTTTCTTGCTGTTTGGTCCACAGATGGGAGAGAAAAGCTGTTTTAAACCCCGCGTTGTGAAGCCAGAAAGACCCCGGGAACGGCAAACTTTTGTTTTTCCTTCTAAATTAAAATAAAACACGTAGATAAAAACTCTCCCCCGTAATGCAGGCTTACTCTTTGGGGGGTTTTCTTCAGATTAGGACAGAAACCGAGTGAGCAGCTTGAGTATTTTTGTCGTAAATTGGTTTCAAAGACAAGGAAGTAACACAATTTCATGGCTAAGCTTTGAATATGGATAAAGATTCGGCTCTCTTAACCATATCTTTAACTATTAAGGATACGGTATTTCAACATATTTTCTTGTTTAGGGAAGGGAAGAGACCTTCAGAGGAATATATATGCTGTTGAAAAGTGTTTGGAACTTGCCAGGGCTATGCTTTTTCTTGTTGGGGTTTTTTTGTGCTGTTTTGTTTTGTTTTTGTGTGTGGTGCTTTACAAGTGGATAGAAAGATTTTGATATTTTTACAAATAGCCTGTCTGTAAAATGAAGCTGTTTATCCCTAGTTAATGCCTAGAAATCCCAGATGAACGGCTAGTTTAACACTTTCTCTGTTACAGTAGTGGATGCTATTCTTTATGGCTTACAAACATCAGAGGCAGACTTGGAGAGGAAAAAATGTCTAACAGGTATAGATACACTAATATGTATTACATGCCACTTTAACAATTATGGAGCAGCTGAAACATCAGTTATCACCCAATAAATTAAATACTGTGGAAATCTGGCCTTCATGAATAGAATGCTTCTGTTTCAGTATAACTTACAAATATTTGGACACTGATTGTTGTGGTTTTGTGGAGGGGTTTTTTTCGTTTATTTTGTTTGGTTTTCATTTGTTTTTTTCCCCCATAGGTGTCATATTCCTCCAATTCTTTTCTTTAAAGGAAAAAACTCACTATTGAGGTTTCCATCCCAAGTCTAAGAACACTGAAATAATTTTCAGACAATCCTTATAAATCAGAATCAGTTTTAATTATCATGATCCTGCTTAATTATTGAGTCTCATAAAGTGACCATAGAAATTAATTAAAACTTTTAAGGACTGCAATGAATTGTTTGGGCTAATTTTTTTATTAAATAAAAAGAAAAAAACCTCGATTGGTTTCTAATTAAAAAGCAGCCAGATTTTTTTTTGCCTTTGGTTTGAAAGAACAAATTAAGATCAAACTTAATATTTTACCACATTGTACTTTGTAAAAAAAATTTCATGCAAAATGTCAGTGAGCTGTTACAACAAAAGGACATCTTTTCTAGCCTGGATAAATTTGAGAGGTATGAGGTATGTTGCAAAGGGCCCTGACATGCATTTTGATACATTAAATGTTGAAGACACAAAGTTATACTTGATAGCAAGAAGTTTTAATTTAAACGAGACCGATTAAAAAGATAATGATATAGTAGGTACATTAAAAATACAAATCAAAACAATAAACCGTGGCTCTTCCATTTTCTCTTTTATTTCTATTTTTATTTTGTTGTGCTTGCATGCAGGTGAGGTAAATACTCTGAAGGGGAGGAATGGTAAGCAGAGATTGGAAAAAATTAGGCTTGTCGGTACTCCACGGTAAAGAACAGACTGCAAGGGATATTGAAGGGGGCTGTGAGATCTGCCATGCCCCTCGTGAACGTGACATTGGTCCCACATACACAACCAGACCAAGTCCACAGCAGCCATAGATTTTGCAAGCTCAGCATGGCAAGTCGTGTGAACAGCATGAACACGTTTGAGAGGTAAAAAAGTATTTGGTTTGGTAGGATGAGGGCATTATGCATATTTTCCAGTCTAGATGAACAAAGATAAAGCAGAATCTGACTGTAAGCGATACAAAAGGGAAGTGTTGTCATCTATCCGTGTCTGTTTAACGTGATGTACATTCTTCAGAGAATAAAGGCAGCACGACGGTTAATGTGCTTTAATCCCTGCAGCTTTGACAGTTTGGTGTTAGAGCTCTGTGACTGCTTTATTACACTTGAAACCGGTCAAGAAACCGGGAGCGACGGGGAGTGGACAACAGCCGGCCCTACAGGCATGCAGCTGTAGCCCCAGGGGTGCATCCTCCTGGCACCTCCTTCGCATTCACACCTTTGAGCTCCCAGCTTGCTTTTAGTAAACCTGCTCTCAGCCCGTCAGGAGAGGAGAGGTTTCCTTCCCTTCCCCCACAAACACACCGGAGGTTAGGGATAAAGACAAGATAGAAAGTGGTGGGAGATGTTAGGTGTTCCTCCCTGAGGAGCGCAGTCACTAGAACTCCACCCGCAGCAGGTGAGGATTGCTGTCCCTGCACTGTGGGAAGTTCTAAAGGCACGGGAACGTTTCTGGGTGGTTTTGGGGGTTCTTTGTTTGGTTCCTTTTGCTTTGTTTTTGTAAGGAAAGAATATGAAGAAGATTGTGAAGGTTGTCGTGTAGGACTTCTCTCACTTTTGGCTCTGGGTGCATCCCTGTAAATCCCTCGTGTTCCCTGCTCCCAATTTGGAGTTGCACTTCTGAAGTCCTTTGCTTTTTCCTAGCAGCCCGAGACATTGGAAGTGTTGGCAGCTGGCCTCGGGCATTGTGTCAGCATCCTTTATTGTATCTTTTCCTTAACCATCACACTGGCTCCTATCTGCGGAGAATTATCCCTGGCCTACTTCTGAGAAGACAAAATGTTCCTGCTCTCACCATCCATTTCTGGGGAAGGCATGGGTTTTTGTTTCCGATTCTTTCTTTTTGTGCGTGTGTGTGTGTGTTAATAAAGAGAGGGGATTTAGAAATATGAGGTGGTCTGAGAAGGGGAGGTTTTTTTTAGGGGTTATTCCTGCGCTCTAGGCCAAGCAACGACATTTTCTACTTAATTGGGTGAAACAAACCTTGTCGATTGCTTTGAGCAATTTTCAAGTTTGCACTGCTAGAAGTAGCTGCTAAATGCAACACTGAACCACAATGAAAATTCTCTCATTTTAGAAACTGATCATTACAAATAGCACTGACATTGTCTTGGGTGTTTTACTGATAAGAGAAAAAACACAAAGCAAAGCAAGGATCTGATTACATAATTTATCAATAATTTATAACATAATTTATCAAATCAGCGGTAGATTAGGGAACAGTTTTTTAACCAGACAGAGAAATTTTTTTTCGTGTGGAACAAAATTACTCGAAAATAAAAAAAGTTTTGAGAGTGAGCTGGTAATAAAAGTTGTTTGCAGTTTCCATGTGAAGAGATTATATTTAAATGTGACTCGTTTAATAATTAATGAGTCACAGCAAACATTTTAATTAATTAAACAGCAAACATTTTTCAGTGTTCTCCCTGGTTTCCTTTCCAAGCACCCTGTACAATTGTTGTCTCTGTTTATCTCTTACCGAGGAACTCAAACAAATTTTTTTTCCCTCCTTAAATGTGCATCCAAAACCTGGCCTCATTCCCTGGCACCATCACACACATGCCCAGATTTCCTTGCTCAGCTGTGTAGGTGCTAGCGCAGGTTACAGAGGAACCTACAAAATGACAAAGTATTGTCTAATGTGGGGATCTTCAAAACAAAAATGATTCATATGTAATGTAAGAATCCCTAAGACGGTATAGTAGAGAAAAAATTTTTCTTCTTGTCAAGAGAGAAGCTTCTCAAGGAGGAAAAACATTAGACAAATAAAGGTAAATAAGACATCCAGACTTCAGGAGGAGAGCAATCCTGCAGAGAGAGTTAAGCTGATTAGACAAATTTAGCTGAAAGCCTACACTCACTTAATTGCAATTACTATAGTTAGGACAGTGAAGACACAAAGAAATTAACAACTTTTAACTGAAGCATGCTGTCTTCTTAATAAATAGTAATTTTGCAGTTGCTTAAGTAATCACTCTCAATATTAGTAATAAAAACACCATAACAAGATCAAAAGACATTAGTCAGGTCTCTGTCATGCTGAAAATATATTGACAATACTGATTCAGCAACTGCAAAGTTTATGTGTAGGGAAGATTAAGATTCAAGGTGTCAAAGAGTTTCAGTAGTAAAGAAGCCTACATCCTTTTAGTTGTACGTCACCTAAGCAAACAAAAATATATGGAGAGCTGTTTCAGTGTTAGGACAATCACATCTCCTGAAAAATGTACCTCACCTTTTAATCTAACAGCTAATGCAGCAGCTCCTGACCATGCTCAAAGAAGGATCAGCTGGGGCAGGGGGACACTAAAATCTCTATGGGGAGCATGCTCCAAAAAATTATTTCTTATGTTTAAATAGAACTTTCTGTGTTTCAGTCTGTGCCCATTGCCTCTTTTCCTGGGCAGTACTAAGAAGACTGGATCTTTGTCCTCTATTCCCCCCTCAGGATATCTGAACACATCAGTGAGACACTCCTCATGTGAGAGATGCTCCCGTCCCTCCATCATCTTTGTGGCCCTTCACTGGTCCCACTCCAGTTCTGTTCGTGTTTCTGTGGCACTGGGAAGGCCAGAACTGGACACAGCACTCTGGTTTCTCTCACCAGTGCTGAGTGGAGGGAAACAATTATTCCCCTCGGTACCATTTTGCACATCGTCCTTCTCTGGGTTAATTTGTGAAGCCCGTGTATAGGGCAACCCTGAATGACACTCGCACAACTTTTTAAATTTTGGTAGGTCATAGAAATAGCTTCAAAAACCACTTCAACCTCTCACACAGTCCTTAGGTTCAAGGCTTGTCAAGATGAGTTTGAGCAACTCTGATTTGGCTTGGTGCTCATGCTGCATGTGACTGAAGGATTTGTTAAGGCTAGTTAGAGTCTCAGCAAAACTTAAATTCCTACAGTCTGGAGTGATCAAAAGGTGACTGACTGATCAAAGAAGTGACTCTTCTGCCATAGCTGCTAAATGTTTGCCAGCCAGCAAAAAAGAGCTATGATTTTAATGAATGACCTCCCAAATATTCTCTTTTCCCCCATATAATGAGAGCCTAAAGCATCAAAATATTCCTCCTAGCTTCAGAAAGCCTTTGGATCAGAGATCCTCTTCTAACCAAATTTTACTTCTCTCCATCCATCCATGGGACTGAGAATTATTGCCAGTAGTAGTAGTGTTGGTAAGCTTAGGAATCCCAGTAATGAGCAGGATTCTGTGTTACCTTGTTCCACAGACCAACTAAATTTGTATTGATTTCAGCTGGAGAAAAAGAGGAAGAAGGTAAGTGCAGAAAGATGAAGAAACATAGGGATCTACAGGCAAAAATATGGAAATGTAACGCTACCTGTAACTTTTACAGAGTGCCTGGAAAGAACTGGAATGTGGCATTTGAAACTATGTGACATGCTGTCTACCTTCCCAGGGGTGCACAACAGAGTAAATTTAAAACTTTTTTTTGTGATGGATATTGTAATTACTGATTCAGTCAGAAATGCAAATTGAAACTACACCATCCATATAGAATAACTCTGTCCTACCCCTTCAGGGAGACCCAGGATGCACATATTGTTAGATGCCATTTCCTAGGATAGCAAAGGTAATTCCAGCCCTTGGTTCTGAGTAGAGAAATAGGATGCTGAAAGATTTCCTGTGACAATGTGCTGCAGGCACAGCTATGCACCCAGACTATGCAGCCTCTCTTACTCTTTAGATATTGAACAGTATGGCCAAGACCTAAACACAAAATCAGTCATTTTGGGCTACAGATTAAAGCATTTCTCAGGTTACAGACTCAGCACACACTGAGGAAGGGATAAGTCATTGATGTTGAGTTGTAGGAACTACAATGTCAAACAGTTTCTAATTTTTATTCATTTTATATGAATAAAAATTAGAATTTACAGTAATCAAAATAGATATAAAGGAGGAAATGAAAACCATGTTTAATAGGCTTTTTCCTAAATTTACTTTAGGAAAAATCTCAGTACAGGGTGCAATGTTTCCCTAGAACTTGCTGATACACTACAGATTTTTTCTCCATTTAGTTTTGTTTCATTTTAAAAAAGTATTAGAAATTAAAGTAATAATCAGGAAACACCAACACTTCCAGGGTAGAAATTTATATTTAAATGTTTATGTTTGTCAACTATGAAAATAAACTGCAGTCTCAAACAGCCTAGGACTGCAGGGATCAGTCCTAGGCCTGGTATAATTTTATTTATGATCTGAATTAAAGTCTACAGAGTTTGTCTATAAATACTGTGTGTATCAACTAGGAAAAATAATGAAAATGTTTGAGGACATTTTATGTATTGAAAAATGCCAGAAAAGAGACACTGGGTTAGATTCTTCACCTGGAATAAACTGTATCAGCTTTACAAATAGTAGGAAATATTGCAAAACTGCTGCTGTCAGCAGGAGCTGACAAGCACCTCAGTAGATCTGGATCTTCAGATTGTAGTTCTGTGTTGATAATGAATCAAAACCAGTGTGTTAGCAGAAAAGGATCACAGCAGCTGCTTCCCTGAGACAGGTGGAGAAGATCTTTGCAGACAGGAATAGTATACTCCTGTTTGGAGTTTTAAGCCTAGATTTTAGTTCCAGATTTCAGGTAATGAGAAGTAAACAATAAGTCAATGCATAGAAGAGAGAAGTAGAGATTGTCAGATGTCTAAAAATTCTTCCCTGATGAAAAGGCAGGTGTTATTGAAGTACCCTGACTGAAAGAGAATGCTGAAAAACTAAAGTTTCTTCTTAAACATTTAAAACATTATGAGAAAGGAGGTAATTTGTCCTTAATATACATTGTTGAAAGTAAAGGAACTGATGTTCTTTGCAGCAAGTTAGCAGTAAGGAAATAACTTCTGATATGGAGTAGAAAGTGTTACAGGGAATGACAGCACTCTCCAAGAAGCAGAGTGACTGTGTCTCAGAAATAAAAGGAGTTCTGTTCACTTGATAGTGGCTAGAGTGCAGCAAAAATTGCTCATGTCTAGGTATAGATCATTATCCCAGAACTGTTGATTAAAGAGCATCTGTGTGGACAAAGGAGGAATGTTGTATGCAAAATACTGGACATTTCATTGTCATTTTGGAGCCATCTCCCAAATGTTCTTGTTTGGGTTCAGAGGGTCTACAGGCAGGATCAGCAGGCTCTTAGATATTTGAAATTTGTCTGTAGCACAGGGCCAAGGGGCTATAGACAACAACTTAGTGTCTGCAGACAACCAGTTACCAAAACAATGCTCCAGGGCTGGTATTATTCAGTGTTTTCTGGAACAACCTGGGTGCTGAGGCAGAATGTACACTCAGCCAGTGTGGGTAGCACAGAGTGAGGAAGGCTAGACAGGGTCAAAAGTAATACTTGCAGACAAAAGAGATGTTAATGAACCTGAGGTGTGGGCCATCTGGTGCAGTTTGTCAAAGAGGAGTGCCAAGTTGTGCACATGAGGGCACTGGCACCCTACTGCCTCAGCACAGTGCAGGGGATGGCTGGTCTGACCTGGGCAGGACCTGGACACTTTGGTGAATTCCTTAACTGCTCCATCCTTAAGGACAAGCTGCTTTGTCCAGAGCATGACCCTCAATAAATCCCTGTAAGGGCCTGGGGTTTTCAGCTGGAATTTTTCTGTTTTCCAACCAAGTATTGCTGTAACAAAAACAGAGCACAGCAGCAGTGTCTGGAGTGACTAACAAAAGGCATATTACCATTTTTTAGGGTTGGTTTCCTCCAGAAACACATAGCCCAAGACAATATTCAATAAATTCCAATAAACAAGGATGCTCACATTAGATTTGCACTTGGAAAAATATGCCCCAGAGAGAGCATTTGGACAAGGCAGTACTTCAGCTGCTTTTAAGTACTTGCAGCTCTGTAAGGGTTGGCAGAGTTCAGCTGAAAAACGTGCTGCCCAGCCCAGCTCTGCATGAGCCCAGGCAGCAAGAGGAGCTGCTCAGTCTCAGCTGTTCAAAAAATGTGGTGCTTACAATTCTTCCTGGATTCATCTTTCTAGCTTAATCAAGGGATCTGTGCTGCTTCAGTCAAATGCCAGTTTAGAAAGAAGAGAAAGGATTTGAGAGAAGCAAAGCTCCTGAGCATCTGTGTCAGCTGGGGTTGCTGAGTAGCTGGTTTGTTGTTTACTGTATCTCTACCAGAATGCAGGAGTAGATTTTGAATGAATGATTTTTAGATTTTTAGTCTAAAATTCATGAATGAATGATTTTAGATTTTTAGAATGCATGGAGTGCTGCTGAGCTCAGGCTCCACAGACCACCCTGGAGCACTTGTTAGGGCACATTTTGGTGTTTTCCTCAGAGAAGCCCAGGAATGCTACGGCCATGGCCAGAATTTGCTCAACATTGTTGCTCTTGCCCCCCCTCACAGGTTATTGACCCTGTCCCTTCTCTCCCACATCCTATAAAAGTTTCATGTGAAGAACTGGGTATTTCATTAACTTCCCAACACCCCAAACCTGATCTAGGAGTTCCTCCAGCCTTTTTTCCTGGACCTATTTGGCCATACCAGCTGTTCCAGCTGTTCAGTGAGCCTGCAAGGCTTCAGCTTGTGCTGGAGCCCTTGGGCAAAGAGCCAAAGCCAGAATGGTGGGTGATTCTCCATGAGATTTCAGCCAGAGCAGCACCATGGGGCTGCCCAGGACCCAGCAGTGCATGAGGTGGCTGCAAGTGCAGCAGGACCCTGGAGGGAGCACGTAGATAATGCTGGGAAACCTCTGGGAGCCAGTTTTGGGGGTGAGGCCTGTGCAAGCCTTCTTCCCAGCAGCAACCCAGACAACATGCCCACAAGACAATTTTTGGAAGATTTTGCCTCTTCATGGATCACCTGATCTGTAAGCCACTCTGTGTGAGTGGCAAACTGCATCCTCAAAGGTCAACCTAAGGTGCTGGACCACAACAGAGGTCTTTTCTTGATTTATCAGTCCCTGCGTATTTTCTGAATTTGGCAGCAAGAAGGAAGTTGGAAACAGCCCAAATCAGGGCTGCAGCCCAAACTCTTATCTCTGACCAGCTGGAGTGGTTACATAAAAAGATGAGAATGGGTCTCTCCACCTCTGACTGTCTGGATTAGCAGGAAAGGCAGGGAAAATACTAAATTAGTTATCAGTGTACCAGCCATTAAACGAAATTTGTGGTATTTGCTACTTTTGCTTGGACAGCACAAAGCATTTCTGCACTTATGCTACTGCCAGAAGATTCCATCCAAGTGGTAAATCCACACATGCAAATATTGACTTTCGTGCCTCAGTCTCAAAATCAGAGCTTTCTGTGCTTAGAACATTTCTTACCAAAATGATGTGTGCTGGTCTATTTCAGTAGGGACAGCTGTCTAGCATGGCTTGCGTGCTGAACTGAAGGTGAGGTGTGTGGGCACGGGGATACAGAGAACAAAGACCACTGGGGCAGATTCAGTAGCTTAAGGACTGCCAAAGAAGTCAGATCTTGTGCAGTTTACAGCCCTTTGTGGAGGCAGGTCCCAGCTGATCCCATCTCCATTCTCTAGGAGTTGAGTACTCTCCATCCAGCTTCTTTCAGATATTACATGAGGAGGGTTTGATGTTTAATTTTAAATTTTCCTAATGAGCATATTTGATGTTAGATTGTATTTTTAATTAGCAGAAGGATACTGTACTGTATGCCAAGCATAATAAAGTATTTGCAATGGACAGCTGAATCACAGTAGAAATGAAATTCTCATTGCTGTCTCTATGTGCTCAATATCAATGCTGCCCCCCTGCCCAGCCCCTGGGAGGGAATAGGTTGGTTGAAATCATCTGAAGCCTGTGCTATCTCCAAACTTTTCCATTTGTTCTCCAGTTTTTCCCAGTTACATTGGGCTGCTTCACGTGTGCACAGCCCATCCTCCCCACCCCTCACGTTCATCTGGCTTGCTCAGGAGGAAGTCAGTCTTTGTTGATCATCTGAGGAAATCTGATGATTCACTGGTGCAGCACTCTTGTCTAAAACCATGGCAACCCCTCCATCTCCCCACTGCTGAAATAAGCACAGTTTTCCTTTCAGTGCCTTATTCCTCCAGCTCGTGGTGGTTTTGCCCTTCTCCTCTGAGCTCTCCTCTCTTGTGGGAATATGCTGGTCCATCGAAAGTGCTCAGGTTTGCAGTGCAAGGGAAGAATTTCGTTCTTTCCTCCAGATGAGATCTGTGTTTTCAGCATGGCAGATGACAAGGGCACGAACCCAGTGCAAAGCAGGGATCTGTACAGCCTGGCTCATGCACAGAGGGCTTGGTGCACTTCCATTCTTCCTTTGAGAGTCACACAGAATATTTTGAAGGGGGAAGGAAGCACCAGCTGCCAGTGGGTGGAAAATAAGGAATACAAAAAATTTTACAAGACTTACATTAAATTCAAAACCATTAGTTTGAAAGTACAAACATATTTCCAGAATTTTATTAATATATATTCTTAAAATATAATGTCTGGCAATATTTTTTTTACTAATGTTGACCTAAATTCAAAGTAGCATATAATGAATGTTTTTTTTAAATTTTAACACTATGAAAGAGTACACAGAAATTATGTTTGCCTTCCATACATAAAAAGACAAGAGAAGAACAACATTATTTAGAGATCAGTTTTTCAGCTGTACCAGCTCAGGAGGTTTTAACATGATGACATTTGGAAAGACAGGAGTGAGACCACTCCTGACTTTCACAGAAGATAATTCATAATATCTTTTCAGAATATCAGTATTGATATAGATACACACATATATACACACACAAAAAGATTAAATAAAAAAGCCTAATCTATAGTAAAAAGCAGAGTGATTTTTTTACTAATCAAGGAGCAGAAATTTCAGTCTATAGCTATAGTAAAGGTCATTTTCCAAAAAATTAAAACCCAAAAAATTACCCCACTGCAGTAGCTCAAAATGAGCAAAATTAGCAGAAGTTGCAAACTAATATAACTTTAATAATATAAAAAAAGATTCTGTTTCACCTTCTGGTTAATATGTGATTACACACAAAACGTTGCTGATGTAAAATTGGAATACTTACGAAATGGGAGGTGAAGATCAAAATAAAGAAACCAATAAAATTAAATAGTATTCTGAAAAATTACTTAAAGCTTTTAAGCGATCGCAAATCATTAAAAATCCTGAAGCAACGTTCATAGCACTTTGAATAAAAATTAACCAGAAGTATTAATGAACAACAGCATGAAAATAACGAGAATTTGAACTAATTCACACCAACCTCTGCCAGTGCAACAAGATACAATACGCGCACATATGCACATGGTTTATACAAATCTGGGGGGGGAAGTTTCCAACTGTATGAACACGCACATCGCTGGAATTTTTTTCCTGGATGAGATTTATCCTTCGCTTTACTTGCCAGACTGCACAGCCCCCCGAAGAGGTACCAGCGAGCGATGTTCCGTCATCGGTGACGCAGCAGGGAAAATGGGCGGGAACCCCGCCCTCTTCTCTTTGCAGTCCTCAACCAGGTCGGACCGATCCCTAGAAAAGCAGCGGCGCAGGCAGCGCTGCCTCAGACCGGCGGTGTCGGTGGTAGTAGAGGAGTTCGCATCATGTCCGGGCGGGGCAAGGGCGGCAAGGGG
>VYZP01040521.1:1225-17710 GCA_013400635.1 Hypocryptadius cinnamomeus
TTTCAGCCTTGTTTTTTGAGGAAAAATCTATAGTAATTCTGAGTACAGGAATTCTTGGACCTTAGTGCAAATTTCAGTTTCGTCTAATTACAAAGTAAAGGGGTCAAGATATGTATTTTGTTGATGGAAACAAGGAACTGTGGTTAGTTATTTCTCTGTGAAAGTACTTTTGTGTGGACACCGTGCACTTATGTGGCTGGTTTCTCCTTTTGCTCTCCCCCTCCTATCCCAAGCACAGCACTGCTCTACCATTCCTACAAATGATCTCCTTGTCTCATAAGGATTAGTCCTGTTGGCCAGGAAACAGATAATGCATTTCTCAAATTTTATGCTACATTAGTATATTTACCTTAAAATTTTAAGCCCTTGGTATTTAAAGGGAAGAGTTGGCCTCTTTTGTGAGGATGTTTGCAATTTCCTGACATGAAATCCCTTGCCAGCAAGCCATGGAGCAAGCATCCAGTCAGGAAAGAAGTGCCCTTAACAGAAATCATGTTTAGTTCTGGTGTTTCAAGGCAATAGTCTGAGAACAAATTAATCTCTTCAGCATTATGTCCTCAAAACCAAAAACTTTAGGACCCACCTACACTGATGCAGGAGTTTACTGCAGTGGAACAACTTCCCCCCACCCCAATATTATATTCCAAGTGTTCTATTGAAAACAACAGGAGCCAATGCAAAAGCCAAAAAGGATTTTTCAGTTTAAACCATTGTTTGAAATGAATTCAAACATGTCAAATGGACTCTTCTCCTGGTGACTTCACAGACAAAGGCAGCATTGACATGCCACAAATACCAGGAGCAGAATTCATGCAGTTGAGTCCACTCCGATGCCACAGCCATAATTGCCTGCTCTGCCTGGCACTTTGTACAAGCAGCCATTTGTTAGAAAAATAGATTTCATTAGTGATTTTTCAGCTCAGAGTGCCCTTGTACAGTCTGGTAGAACATGCATAAGCTGAGCTTCTGTCTCCTGGCTGTAGCATTTTGCATTTCACAGGTGGTGACTTAATAGAACAGTAAAAACATCTAATTTTCACTTCTTGTTTGGTTGGTTTCACTTTGGTTTTGGTTTTCTTTTTTTCTCCGTGTAGGTTTTCATTCAGTGGTGTTGCAACATTTATTTCCTTTTCAGTTAGAAAAAAATTGAATTGCATAAATGAAACTTTTTTTCCCTTTACCCAGATTTATCTTTCCCAGAGTACGTGTGTCAATTAAAAGTATTATCTTTCCTGAGATGGGGTAAATCTGGGTCTGTGGGAATCACAGGAAATGTGTTCCTCAGTTTTGCTGGTGTTGGAATGCTGTATGGAGCCAGGCTCTCCATAGAGCCCTACACTGTCACTACACTGAATTGAAGAACAGCCCCGTGACACTTTAGTGAGTATTTGTGGATAGAACAGATGTGGGAGACCAGCCTGCTGTACAGGTAGGAAGCACTTTCCCCTCCATATTTTAATCAGTTTGTTGCTTTTCAGAGATACAGGGATGTGTTCCTGGGGAAAATTGTCTTTTGAAAGCAGTAAGGGATATTATTAGGAGCCTTCAGTGCCCTGGCTCATGTAACTTTTTCTTCTTAAATGAGCAAAAACAGGATGACAGAATTCTGCAGTTACACAAATAGGTAACCTCAGAGTTGTGATTTTGATCCCCCCCTTCCTCTTTTCCTTTGTCTGGTGTCACGTCTTTCCTGATGCACAGTATAAGCTCCTCAACAGAGATTAGGCCTTTGGGTTTTTTGTTTTGTAGGGAGGAAAAAGAAAACACTGCACAAATATTTTAATTCTCTGTGACATATTAAACCTGAAGAATTGCATTATCCTGGCTGGTTGGTAGCAGCAAGCTGGTTTGCCACCAAATTTATTGAGATTGAACAGTCTTCCAGCAGCAGGAGAAAGCTCAATGAGTTTTGTGTGTTCTTTTCTGATGTAGAAGTATTAAAGGGACCTATAGTTATTTATATAGCTCTTCTGAAAATCTGAGTGGTTGGTAAGTGCTAAATTAAGTGGAAAGCAGGCAGTTACAAAATAGCCATGTTTTACAAATGGGGCTAATCCCAGTTCAGAAAGGTTGGCTGTGCTAGACCACGTAACATCATTAACAGAAGGAGAAATAATGAGTTACAGCCTTGAGTTCCTTGAGCTTATCTCTGTATTATGGGTTTCAGGCACTTTAGTCTGTTTGGTTATAAGAGCAGAGGTTATTAAGTACACGCTGCCTAAATAATTTAATTGACTGTGTTACCTCTGCTAGTTTTCTCACTGTGCTTACAATCTGTGTTTCTATGTCAGTGCATATTAACTTGAGTTGTATTAGGCCAGATTTTTTTTAAATCAGATTATAAAACTGAAATACAAAATTATAATGATCAGGTAATGGTATTCAGCATTGAATTGTCCTTAATAAAAAGTGTTTGGATTTGAACTTCTAAATTTATTCCATCAGTTTGAAGATCCCGGTCTTTTTAAATAGGCAGGCTTTTATCAGAGAGTTATAGGCAAAGACTTAAGAATATTGGATCAGCTCAGAATTGAGTACACCAACATGTTGGCTTGTGCTTTTGACTTGGCTCTAGTCAGAAATACTTCATGTTTTACTTCACAGTCTGAGTCTTTGGTCAGCATTGCCCAACTGTTCACCCGTTTCATCAGCACATTGAGCCATTTAAGGGAGCATCTGATTTTGAAATTGGAAAAGAACTGTCAGTGTAAAAATAATTTCATGTCCTTTTCTTTTTAAGGAAGTTGCTATGCAGCACTACTAATGAATAAATAAATTTTATCTTACCTGCATGGTCTCTCAGAAGCACTGTGTAGAAGCTAAGATACAGTCTAAAACCTGTGTTTACCTTACTTGTTGTTACTTGATTACTCCCAATACTTCAGTGATAACACTAATAGAGCACTTCATATGCAAAACCATTGGGGTAGAGATTTGCAAACTTCTGGTGTTTGTTGCCAAGTTTATTCTTTACCAAGCATTCTCACCCACTGCTGGAAGTACCACACTTGAGTCTGTACCAGTCCTTTTCCATTTTGTGCTGCAGGGCAGTTTTCTAACATAACAAGACTTAAACTTTCCATTTGTTTTTTTCATATGGCTTCTTGATGTACTACTTGAAGGCACTTGCCTTTTTTAATATTAACACTTTGTCAGATAGACTTTAATGAAAGCTTGGGGTTATTACACATTATTGATCATTTATTTGTTTATTTAAAATAGATGGCATGACCATGTACACTTGCAGAGTTTGGTCAAGTTGGCTAAAGAACATCCTTGTTTTGGGAGGGGATTTGCATTACTGTCTGTAGGGAGATGATTGGTATTTTCATGCCAGGGTCATTTCTGGTGGAGGTTGGGTTGTGCCTTGGTGGGGGTGCAGTATGCAGGCTAGAAACTTGGGAAGAAAATCCCACTGTATCTGCAGGGTTGGGGAGGTGGGGTTTGGTACAGATGGATGGAGACCTCTGGGGAACAAGTTTAACAAATACACTGTTAAAAAAGATTCTTGGGGCATCTCAAGTGGGAGATACACATTGGGTAGAAGACCTCCCAAGAGCGCCACAGGAGTGGAGATTCCCAAGAGTCATTATTTCCAAAGAAATTTTGTGACTAAGGAGGATTTAAGTTCTCTGAGGGTACTTCAACTTGTATCTGAAACATGACTGTTCTCTTTTCATACTTAATATACCTCAAATACGTACTTTTACTTTTTTTTAAATCAAACCAATTAGTAGTAATGATCAGTTACCATGTTTGTTGATGCACTTTTTAGCCTTTTTGTACAGCTTTTACATTTGCCTCCAATATATTTATTACTTGCATGCAGTGTTTCCTTTGTTTCTGGTTTGGTGCTTAAGCCCTTAGTGTGAGCCCCAGCTAGACTGTAAAATCTCCTTCAGCAGCTTGCTTGTGCTTGTGGCATTAACCTTTCTGCAGCGGGTTGTCATGTTTATTTATAAAATTCCAGTTTTCCACTTACAAATAGAATATTATTAAGAGAGTCTTCTTTTTGCCAATTAGGTCAAAGTCCTAAAATTTTAAGACCTAAACCACATGGTTTAGAGCGAACTGATTCACAAACCATAGGTGACTTTACTGCAAGAAGAAAGGGTATGTACTTTAGCACTATATGTATATGGAGCTTTATAAAAATAAGTGAAGCAAAAATTGTTATTTTAGAATAACTCTGGCATATTCTTTTCTGCTATACTCTAAGGTCATGGATGCATTTTCCATGCCAAGCAACCAGTTTCCTGTATAAGGAATTAAAGATTTTCTGGCTTGAAGAGTGCATGGAAATTTTTCTTTGATATTAACATGAATGTTCTGATCTCTTAAGTTGTGGCTGTTCATATTTTGTCTGTTTATTTAGAAGCAAGTACATAATAACTTGTAAATTGTACATAGTAAGTTGGAAGTTACTTGAAACTTTTGTTAGGCAATAACCTGAAATTACTGTTCACTTAGGTCTCGAAATGAAGCAAAATATCAATCTTCTGATCATACACTAGTACAGACATCTATTTATGCACCTTAAAGAGGATTGCAATTAATTTGATGGGCTTTATTGAAGAGGCTGAGTTGGTGCCTTACATAATCACAAGAAGTAGAGAAAATAATGAATAACACTAAAAATCTCAGAGAAATATCACTGATTACCTTTGGGTTTTGAAGTCCATTGCAACAGGATGAAATACTTCCGCTGTTCTTGGTGGGCTTTGGACGAAGCCTTGGCTCTGTCTGCTGCATTAGCACCTTGCCCAGTGTTTATTCCTGCTGGGTAGTCTCAGACCTTTACAGAAAACTTGAACCAAGCTGATAAATTTTTGTGTCAGTTGTGCTTTAATATCATCTTGCCTATGTCACATTCAGTTCTGTTACTACATGCCTCACACTTGATCTTAGTGAACCTGCCAAGAAGCAGAAAACTCATGGTGGGAGGGTCACAAGAAAAGAAAAGGCTGTTTTTATTATGATGTTGCATTTTGTTTTCTCAAAACAGTTTTAGGGAGGATAAAGTTGACAGCAGTTTAACTCTGTGATTTTTTTTTTCCACAAGCCTTTTTATACTTTTCTTTTTTTTCTAATGTTTAGGAGGTGTGAGACATATAAGCTGGAGGGAGGGATAATGTGTTTCTTGCAAATAGCCTACTCATGGTTCTATTCTGAAAATGAAATTTTAAAATGGCACTTTTTTTGAGAACAGTGTTATCTGCATGAGTGGCACAAGCTGTCATGAGTGTGTCGACTGTGGATGATCCCTGGAGCGAGCCAGGCTCCTCCTGCTGTTGGTTCATTTCTCACTTTTGCAGACTTAGTCTTAGCTGCAGGTTCTGCCCACTCATGGAGCTATGAAACCTCACCAGTAAGGGCACATACACAAAGTGAGGGCAGAGTTTGCATATTAACAGCTGGCCCTAAGCCAAGAAAATTCCCCGCAGTTGGCTCTGCTGAAACAGCCCATCAGCCCTGCCCTGGGCTTGCCAGCTCAACAAGTCATCAAGGCAGAATGAGGACAGAATACAATGCTGCCACTTTCAAAATCTCTTTCCAAAACAGTATTACTACCTACAAGTATATGCTGCAAAATTCTGAAGTTGCAGTGGTTTTTTTTTAATTTTATATTTTAATTTTTTAATTGATGTTTCCTCTCATTACCTGAAAATATTAAAAACATAGGTTAATGTATCATGTCTTTCTGAGAATGGAAGTGTCTCCCTTTCCTTACTAGTATTTACTCTTTGAAAGATAAGAGATTTTTTTCTGTATTTAGTCTGTGAAAAGCTATTAAATTTAAGTTTGTTTAGGAAAGTTCTGTGCTTTACAATTTTCTGTTTCTTACATAGCAAAACCAGCTCCACTAGAAATAAAACCTCTGCCTGAATGGGAAGAATTACAAGCTCCAGTTAGATCTCCTATCACCAGAAGCTTTGCACGAGAGTAAGTTTCTTGGCTTTTCCTCGTTCAGATTAATCATTTTGGTGACTGGAGTGTTAATAAATGTGTGCACATGTGTATCATATTGTTAGCTTGTTTGTAGCTTGAAGTTTCCCTTGGAAGAGTGTGAGTCTGTGTGTGTATCTGTTCATTGAAATAAAGTGTGTCCATGTGAAGTTTTGGTTTGTGATTTTAAGTATAACGGACTGTGTATAACCAAAAAATGTGACACTCTAGTAAACTTGAATGAAAATTTCAGCTCTAATATGCTTATTTTTGTTGTTTACCAGGAGGTTTAAGATATTGCAGATGTATTGTTTGTAAAATAATTCCTGGTAATTAGCTCCTCCAGGTTTCCCGTGTCTCCCAGACCGGATTCAGTTCATAGCACAACTTCCAGCAGTGACTCGCACGACAGTGAAGAGAATTATGTATCCATGAACCCAAATCAGTCCACTGAAGACCCAGTATGTAAAATCTACGTCTTAACTACTCTCTTCCTGTGCAGTCCTTACTTTTAAATCATGCAAACACAGATCCTTCACTCAACATCACTCCCTTTACACTTCTAGATCAACAGAATGATAAAAAAATCTCCATAGCAAAGCTGTAATTTTTCTGATTTCACTGAAGAAGTTAAGAGCATAAAAAAAAAAAGGTTGATGTACATACCTATTATATAAAACAGTATACAACATGACTTTTTTCCTACCTCTTTCCTAGAATCTGTTCCCTCTTTGTAATTGTTTGTCCTTGGGCTATGCACCAGTTCAGTATTATGACATGAAGGGAAACAAACTGTCCTAGGACCTCTGAGACATGCTTAAAAAACTGTATTAAAAGGACATCTTCCAGGAAGTGTAGAAGGAAGAGGGGAAAAAAAGATTGATACTTTTATACGTTCTATGAGAATTGGATCATGTGTATTTTATTAGGCATCTTTCAAAGAAGAAGATAGAAGGAGTCTTTGTGTATTGAATGTCTGTATTTTTTCCCCTTTGGGGGAGAATTTTCTCAGATAAGGAAGCTTCAGATACTCAGCATGGAATGCAGCTAGTTAGGAAAAGTTAATGATGCACACTGTGTTTTTTCTTTGGTGAGGGGAAGGAGAGAGAGAAAAAGAAGACTCAGTAACAGTAGTTTTAAGGAAGACAATAGCAGTAGACTTAGGCCTAAACTAAAATGTGGTTTAGAATATGCATAAAACACTGAAGGAAACCTGTATCTTGAGCTCAGCTTTTCGTCTAGTGTAGAATCATGGAATGGTTTGGATTGAAAGGGACCTTAAAGATCATCTTGTTCCAACCTCCCATGCCATGGGCAGGGACAGTCTACTAGACCAGGTTGTTCAAAGCCCCATCCAGTCAGTTCAGTATACTCATATGTTTGGGTTCTTAGTAGGGGATACAGCAGTATTTTTCATCTTGAAATCATTTATGTACGACCTTCTTTGGGGAGGGTCTGTTTAGCACCTTTTTTGTTATGTTTGTGTGTCTGCCTTCTTATATGGCATGTGCTGGCCCATCTCGCTGCCCCTGGACTCTCCTCTTGCAACGCTGTTCACTTTCCTGTCCCCTGCTGCTCTGGATCCCCTCCCAGTCTCCTCCAGTGTCCCTGCCCGCCAGCTCACCACTGCTGCCCCTGGATGCCGCATCCCAGGTCCCCCTCGTGCCATTCCCCTGTGGGAGCTGGTGGGGTGCAGGCTCCAGAGCCTGCGGAGCGCCCCAAGCTGTGCCTTGTGCCCTGCCTGTTGTGTTTCCCAGGGGAAAAGCACCGAGCATGGGGGAACTGCTGATGTTAAATCTTAGCTCCTCTCTTGCAGGGGCCATTGGTAAGTAATGGGTGATGTCCCATTTCACAGGTGCAAGAAACATCCCATTTTACATCAGAGATTAGCCCCACCTGTGCCCTTCACAGAATCACAGTTCAGCCTGGGTGTTTCTGTTGATTCTTAAGGCTGTTCCAGGGGCTTAACTTCCATACCAAGATGGTACAATTAATGCTCCAGCTCATTAATATCTTCTGTTTGCTTGCACCAGTCCTATTTTAAGGTTATTCTGCAGATTTCCTTTCTGTTTCATTTGCGTGTATTTAAAGTTTCTGTTTCCTAATGCATATGTTCTGCCTGCTTAGTTTGTTTGAAATAACAGATTATTTTTTGTTTAATGAGTAACAGCTTTTTAAATTTATGCTGGAAACATTGATACAGAATCTGATTTTTGTCTATTTAATACACAGAAAATTGTTCTGAGAATTTGAGCAATGAAAATGAACTTCATATGTTTGTGTTTGTCCTTGTTATCACTTAATGTTAAATGAGTTGGACAGCAGAGATATAATGGATAACTTCAATTTCAAAAGCCCAGCCCATTTGGCTTTAGCCCATAAAATATTTTATTTCCTAAAGAACCAGAACATTTCTGGATATTTCACGGCCTTTGTTTTAAAATTTGACTTTTTAAAAATTTTTACTTGTTCCAACTCTATCTTAGCAAGGAATCCGTATTTCTTAATCTTTTTCTGTCATCAGTTTTGAAGCATCTTGTTTGAACATGTCATACTTATGTTTTATTTAATAAAATCAGCAATATTCTGCTTTTTCTTTCAAGTTGCTCTCAGCCTTACCCTTCTGTCTTTCCTTCTGCCTTCCTCTTCATTTTTTGCTGACTGCTGCCCTCTGTCTTCCTGTTTTTTCTTTATCTTTTAGAGAAGAGTCCTTCTATTGTACTGTTCCTATAACACCTGTTAAGAGGGAGGGATCAGGCTGGGAGAGGACAGAGGAGGTGAGGTTGTAAAAGTCTGGGCTAATTGAAATTTAGGTATATATAATGCAACTTCAGTTCAAGCAGCCCTACACATATTTTCCAAAGTTTTAATATTTTAATCTTGTTAGTTGAACAATACTCTTTGATTTTCACCTTAATCATGATGACTTTTGAATGAAATGTAAAAGTTTCATTTTTAGCTTTACAACTACTGTAAAGCAGAAATTATTATAGGTGTTTAACAAAAATTGAGGGAAATAGAAAAGTTTGTGCTTAAGTAATGCTAAATTTGAGATATAATAACTACATTTAAAAAGAACAAAACATTATCTGTTCTTATTTCATGATATGAAGGGGACATTGAGTGGAAAGCACAGATGTGGAAAGCACAGATGGCAACCTTAAATCTGGGGGGGTGTTTTTTGGGTTTTTTCCTCCCACTGGGTTTTAACTCTGTCCCATTTTTAACATAGAATGTATCCCCTTGCCATACAGGGTCAATGAAATTTGCATGATTTAAGTGATTGCAAGAGTCTCAGTCGTTTTCTTAACCTTTTACATTTTGGCAGTTTATAGTAAGCATATTTGATAATGTGGACCACTAGTTTGTACATTTGTAGCTGAGGTTGTTTATATTATGATTTCAGAATTTGTTTGGAAGCAACAGCCTTGATGGAGGAAGCAGCCCTATGGTAAAACCTAAAGGAGATAAACAAGTGGAATATTTAGATCTGGACCTAGATTCGGGAAAGTCTACCCCACCTCGTAAGGTAAGCAGATGTTCAGCTCTTGCTTTTCTGCCATCAGGAGTTCAAAATTGCCTTCAGTAAGATCTCTTAATGGTCATTTCTCAAATGATTAGTGGAGAGACAGTGTTGGACCTTTCAGAGAAACCAGTGCTTGTTCTGTGTTTATTTGGGACACCTACTTGCTTTTTTGTTGTTAATTTACTTGAACGTGTTTCTCACTGTTCCCAGAAAAAGAACAGTGGTTCAGGCAGCAGCGTGGCAGACGAGAGGGTTGATTACGTTGTGGTGGACCAGCAGAAAACGCTGGCCCTGAAGAGCACACGGGAGGCATGGACTGATGGCAGACAGTCTACGGAGTCCGAGACACCCACGAAAAGTGTGAAGTGAAAACACTGCTTTGTCGTTGAAGAATGGAAAGAAGTGAATTTTGAAGAATCACAGAACCACAATGGCAGTGTTGTTCAGCTGTACAGTACCTGATTCCCTGGGGTGGGAATCAGTTCCTCACCGAATAGGTTGGAAGCCAACAGACACTTTGAATATATCAAAGGAACTTTAAGATCATGAATTGGCTCTGTGGTGTCTGGAAAAATCACAGCCTGTAAATAACCTGTAAAATAATACTACTTAGGTTTCAGAAAACCTTTTATTCCATAGTTAAAACATTTGTAGTATTACTGTGTTTATGCACTTTTTCGGTTACAATGTTGGTTCAGGTATTCACAGTTAGTGTACCTTCATGTCTAATTCATCTGGAGAATTCTTTTTTCCTTACACTACTATTCCTCACAATTTTAGGTTAATTAAGCTACATGTAGATATGGAAATTAATATTTGAACTTCATTTTAACAACTCAAAATTGATTTTGCAGAAATACTTTCACAATTGAATAATCTACTTGAAATGCCAAGAGACAACTGTTAGTTACATACTTGTTTATATTTAATACATACAAGATTATTTGGAAGTCTACAGGTTACCTTCCTAACAAAAAATTGCTGTGAGTTAATAATAATGAACTGTACTGGGTTTAGACCTAAAATCCTGGCTTATATGTTAGTTGTTAGTGGTGGAACTTCTATTGTATTTTATTAATGACAGTGTTCTGTGTTCAATGGGTGAAGATTCTGCAGGGTGGGATCTTACACTTTCAAAGACTGAATAATTAAATGTCAAGCAAACCTGCAAACCACTGATGGCATGTAGTAATATTGTGATCTCACACTTATTAACAAGAAATAACCTTTATATTATTTACAGAAGGTAGAGTATATAAATCAGGTACGTACCAAGCACTGTTGTGCTAATACACTGATCAGGTTTAGACAATGAGCTTTAGTTTTGTACTGTTTAGAAGTTCTAATGTCAGTTTTCAGTTCAAGATTAATGGAACAGTTTGACATTCACTTTTTGTAGTACTAGCGAAATACTGTGATTTTGAATTAGACATTAACTCAAATGGAAATACTATGTTTTAACACCATAGTGCCCTTCTTATGAGCTCTATTTTACTTTAATCTTCTGCTTGGCCTTATATTTAAATCCCTATGCAACTGATATTTTATATCTCTGTTTTTAAAAAATAGATAATATACCTAAATGATCCCCTTGTAAACCACTTGTTGCTCTTTCCTGGTACAGGATTTTAAACTCTGTATACTGTGATCCTTTATTTTACTATGCCAGTTCCAAATAATAATCTGCCTTGGTTTAGAAACATTTTTTTGTTATTTGGAAGAAGATAGACTTCTTTAAATACATGAATGAGTTAGGTCTAGATAGAAAACTTACTAACACTTCTATTTTATACAAATGCCCTCAATTATGTGGTTGGTTTCATTTTCCTGCCAAATTGTTTTTGTTTTTTTTTTTGTCCAGATCATTTAAAAGTTGAGCTTAAAGCTGCATTGTTTTCTGGCATGTTGGCCTTCGTACTGTGCCTAATCTACCATTGGTTGTTTCTCTCCCCTCACAGCCACAATCTACCGTATGTAAATTATCTTATTCTTAACAAAGGTTCTTTTTAAATTAGTAATATTTTGATGCTTTGAATGTTCATTTTAAAAAAGAAACTAAACACAGTGCATTTTGAGGTGAATTTTAAATAAATCAAGTTGTTCTGTTTTGGTGTGTAAACTCTGTCCTGCAAAGCAGCAAACGGATGTCAGTGTGTCTGGGAAGGTGTCTGGATACCAACCACATTCTTTCAGAATTGTAGATGTACAGCTAGAACAATTTTTAACTTGGATCTCTGATTTAAAGCCCTGCGCCGAGAAGCCAAATAATGTGAATTCCCACTCTTCTGGGAGCCGGGAAAAAATCAGTCTCCTAAGCCAGCCTCTCTTGCTGAGCTAGTTAGCTAGACAGGAGATGGGTTTGCTCTAAGTTTGCTGAGATCAGTCCTTGATTTACAGATTACACTTACTCTTTCTTCATTTCAAATTTGGCAGGATTCACAACATTATTTGTTATTATGATTGAGAATCCACTCTTAATTTCTAGGCCTTTCCCCTTTGTTTTGTTAAGGAAAACAGGAGTTTCCACACTGTACAGACAGTGTAACATTTTCTAAGTATCAGTCTACAATTTCTTTTTAATTAGATTTCTAAGCAGTTTTCTCCCCCATATTCCAGTATTACATTTTCCATACTTACATGCTGTCCATGGTATGTTCAGAATCAGAGGTGTGATACTAACTTTTGATGATACATCTCATTTTCACCAGTGAAGCTACAGGGGTTTCACAGTGCAGATCTGTCTGAGCTCTTGGATGGTCTAAGGATGTGAATATAAAATGGAAAATGTGACTCCTAAACTTGTAGGTGATAGAAAGCAAGTGAAACTGATATCATCCCTGTGTCATGTCCAGTTACTAGCTTTGTGAGGACACTCTAGTTGGAGGCAAGCTGGTGGAAACTCAAGTAGATACTGGTGCAAAAGTAGCTTGTCAAATGTTCTTTTTTCAAATAGGTAAGTTTTCTCTTGTTTCACTCAAACTCTATGTTACCAGTTGCAAATACAGTTTTCATTGCTGTATGTGTCATAAATTGCAAATATATATATATATGCAATATGTCTTTTACAAGTATATAACATCTTGCTCTTAAAAATCAAAAGAAAACTTGTACACTAAGATTGACTTGAGAGGTGATTTGGTATCATTCCATGGTGTGATCTAACATTTCTTTGTCTGCTAAGTACCAATAGCCACACTTTTACACACTCCGATCTAATCACTATTACCTCATGAACTGCAGCTGCTCTGTTCCACTAGAACTTCGTAATGTGACATGGAAAAAGGTGAAAATGTGGTCATTAGTCTTTTTTCTTTACTGATATTTCTATTTATGTAAAAAAAAAACCAAACCATTCATGTATGACAGTTGTGACATAGTGCCACACCTAGGGAGTACAGACAAATTACAGATAGCTGTTTTGATTAAGTAATTTAGAATGTATTGCTTCTTGTAGCTAATTAGGGAGTGATGGGCACCTCTGTAGCTTTTACAGTGCACTATGAGCCAAGCAAGATTTTTATCACAGTGAAATTTAAGTTTAGCTATTACTGCAGCAGTAAATTTTTATGTGTGTGTGTGTGTGTGTGTATGTACATGTATATATATATATATGTGTATATACACGCATATGTAGTATTCTTGCAAAAGTACTTTGGAAACTTAGCAGCCCTGGAGAGAAGTTCCATTCCCTCCTGTAGAGGTTTGTGTTATGAAAAGTGAATGGACATGTATTTGCTCAAGGAGAAGGTACTGCCAGACAATATCAGTGTGCAATTTGGACAGCAATAGTGTCACTTCATATGTTGAAATATTTTATACCTGTAGTTCTTAAGAAGCTCAGCTCTATCCACAGGTGAACTTAAATTTTGAGATTATCCTCCACATTTCCTAGATCTGCTCTTGATCTCTGTGTATTGCACCAAACAGCTTCTTAAATGTTAGTCTCTTGTTGTTTGTTTTATTTCTTGGGGATACTAATATGGCCATGGCCACAAAAAAAGGTGCTTGTCTAGCAATTAGTGTAATAAGTGTTCCACAAAAACATTGTATTGATACGGTGTAGATGAACCAAATCCCAAGCAATGCAATTTCTGGATTTTGCCCTAACTGAACAAACATTTTGAGTTCAGCTCTCAGCCTGACAAGGTGCAGAGTAGGATACAAAGAAAAGGTGTTGGGAGGGTTATGAACAATATCTTTGACATTTTAAGTTTTCCAGAGTATGTTTATGGTTCCACAGCCCTGATGTTAATTTTCAGTAGCAAAAGCAGGAGGAGAACAGGTGTTGGATGCATGACCAGTTGAAAGGTTTTTGCCATCTCGTTGTTAAGTAAACAGAACTAGACTGTTCTGGTGCCAGTGGTTTTCTGTCTAGATGGTCTAGAAAAGAATATTTCCATGTTTCATTTGAGAGGGATGATCTGTTTGCTTCAGCTTTTTTATAAGAAGCAGGTTTGCGGAAGTGTACATTGTGTAATCTGCTGTGCACACACACAAAATGTTTAACTTTAATGTGCTAAAATGGAACAGAATAAAATCCTATACAGTTTAGAACATAAAGCACCAAGTTGGCAAAATGGAGACTCTCAAAGTTTTCCTGCAATTATAAAGCCAGCACTTGTAATAATCACCATGATTCACTCTTGAAAATTCTCCCAGGATCTCTCATCATTGTCAAGCCTTTTCCTGGTAAGTTGTATCTGCAGTGAAATAAAAAGAAAATGTGTATCGTATTATGAGAAAGGCCAATCCTAATAAGATTTTAATAAATGCTCTTTGAGGTCCTGGGTTTAATGTGTGGGGGGGGGGGCTTGCGCAAGGTACCCAGACAGCTTGATTATTTTAATCAGAAGGCCAGAAGAGGAAAATATAAATATGCCTTATTTTCACTGAATTCCTACCAGACTTTAAAATATGTACGTTTTCATAATTTTATGTGCTTTTTAGGGAATATACTTTAGAGGAAGCAATCACTACTTGCTTCTGTGCACTTCTGCTGGTTTTTGCACAATTATAAACTATGCAGACTAGCTGAAGGTTTAAGTTTTTTTTCTTTCTATTTTGTGTTAGAGGTGAAGGATGCAGGCCTGGGAATTTGGGGATGCCTCAGACTGGCGTGCTGGTGTACCTCAGAGTCTGGAGTTAATTGCATCAAAACAAAATTCAACCCTCTGCTGAGGTGATCTTCATACTAATACCTATAAATCATGTGTGTGTATTTAATTTTTTTAAAAATTAATCATAATTGAAACCTAAATGTTGGAAACAAATGATGTTCAGAGTTAAGGTCTCTAATCTCCAGTTATGCATACAGCAGCATTTGAAAAGGCATTATGTGTAACAGGGTTCAAATTCCCCAGGCACACAAATCCATTTAGGATCTTTTGAGGAGCAGAATTTCATATTCAATGCACCGCTGTCCTCTTTAAGTAAGTGAAAGTTCCAAGAACCTTTTCAAAATCTAATTTCTACTCAATAATGTAAATATAAGTTTAGGAATCAAATTTGAAAAACACACCTTGTGTTATAACTATGGTTTCTTCCTCCATAAATGAAAGAAGTGATGATTCTTAAGACATTTTTGCCTTTAGTTCTACTCACTGACAGCCCAATATGAGGAAGCACAAAATAGACTTGGCCCTTGAACTTTTTAAAAAGAAGGAAAAAAGTGAAGGAGTCACCCAGGACCAGGATTTAGCCTCTGATCTCCTCATACATCATGTGGTGCAGCTGCCCCTAATTCCAGCACTCAGTTTAGAAGTTGGGACACAGATCCTGTTGCCAGTACCAGGGAAGCACCAACAATCTCTGAAAAAGTGGTTCACTTAAAAACAATATCAAGAGTTCAAGCAAAAATTTAGTTTTGGACAGGGCTTGTGGGTTTGTTTCCTCTGTGTAAAATGAATAGGATAATGTTTAGGATTGTGATGCAAGTATACTCAGTACCACCCTTTGGGAGCTATGCTGTATAATAGTATTATTGTTCACCCCATTTTGGTTTTGTATATGTGGTCTGTATTTTTTGTACAGCATTTGGTCTACCAGGAGAAGGGCTGTCTTTAAAGTCTGGGATAAAGAATCAGAAAACGTTGGCTCCCAACAATGTTTTAAGTTTAAGGATAAATTTCCAATGGGTAGGTCTAAGATCTTGAGATTTTCCTTTAGTAGGTGCATTGTGTATAAGGATGGAAACTTGAAATCAAGCAAGCAGTTTTTGTTCTGTAAATGAGATGTTATTCTGCTTTAAAAAAACCCAAACAAATTTTTTAAAAATATTAAATTATTTAAAATTATCCATTCTGCACACACAATGTCAGACTTTTCTCTTAGTAGTTTTTATCTCCCCTGCATCATAATAATCTGAATAAATGCTGTTACATTTTATCCAGGACACATAGTTCTTTGGTGAAGTCTTACTTTGATTTCCTGTGTATTTCTGACATGAATTTTCCCCCAACTATTCTCTTTAATTAAAGGAGGGTTGAAAACCAATTACTTTTATAAAAGCTGCTCTGTTTTTTGTGAGCGAGCAGAAGGTTTTTTTAATGTAGCAAATCTCTGTTGTGATTCAGAATAATCACTACTGCAGAAAGGAATTCAGACTATGTATACAAAGCAGTAACTCCAAAGCAGTAACTATAGGCTAATACAAAAAGCATATTCATGTCTAAAACCAAAGGCTCAGGAAATACATGTGGCACAAAACAACCACAATCCACAGCACACATGAGGATCCACCATTTTTGCAATAAAAGCTGTGTTGGAAGCCCCTGTATGTCCTATCTGTTCTGATACTATACTTACAGGTAAGTAGATATTTATCAATGTTAAGTGTAAAAAGTGTTTTTCAAAATCTTCCATGAGTATTTAAGTATCTAAGCACTGTGGGGAAAATTTGCCCAGATGACAACTGAGGAGAAACGTAGCAGCATAAGAAAGGCTAGATAACCATGAAGATCAGATTAAGATGCCATGGCAGAGGCATTGATAGTAAAAGATTTTAAAATCATAGA
>VYZP01040523.1:0-57363 GCA_013400635.1 Hypocryptadius cinnamomeus
GGAAATTACTTCAAGCAATGCTAGAACTGATGGCAATTCTGTTTGCTTCAAGGGCAAGGTTGAAGTTTGAGCCAGTTTTCCTTTCCCCCATCTATGCCTCAGTTTACCTCTCCCCTGAGCAAGACAAGCTCTTCCACAGGAAAACCAGAGCACAAGAAGGAGGTACAGCCATCCAGGGAGATTGGTCTTCAGGATAAATGTCAATTCCTGAAGGCACAATGCAGATGTCTCCAGCAAGGCCTTATGACTGCTGTGCTAATACAAGATGACTGGCTCAAAAGGCCTTCACACCATGCTGGGTCCAGTATTTCCCTTCTGATCACTCACCCCAGAATCAGGAGCTGGCCAGGCTTTCCCTGGCATTATAGAGAACTTCCCAGTCCTAACTCCCTCATTTCTGCACAAAATTGCTGTTGTTTTTATTCCTCCAACAAGGCAGGAACCACAGTCTATAAAGTCAGGCACTGCAAGGAGTAACACAGAAAATCAGACTCCAGAGAGAGCAAAAGCTGCTGATTAAATAACTCTTTGCAGACATTACAGCATGAGACCACGCCAGGTTTTGCAATCTTAAACCCCCTCAAATTCTTTCCATTTTGAAGTTGGACAGTGTGAGATGTACATTCATCCTACATTTCAGTGATGTAAGATGATCTTTCCTCCTTAAAGAGTATTGAATGATAAAAAGTAAGATGATTTTTTAAGAAAAGCTCAGTATAACATGTAAAGTGAATTTACAAAAAAATCAAAACAAATTTTTGCAAAAGTAATCCTGTTTATGATAGTTGAACTTAAGATATCTGAGAGGTCCAGGTATACCATATCCATATATAATTAATTTCACATTCCATGAACATTAATTAATAGCATCAAATACTTATAACTAAATAATAATTACATAATATTTAGAATTAGTAATTACAATTGTGAGTTCAGGAATCAACAAAACACAAACCTAGAAATGTGGCCCCTACTCACTTCTCTAATATAGTGAGCAAGAAGAGCTCAAGATGGCAAGAACAAATAATTGAGGAAAAATCCAACAAGATTACATTTCAGTAGCTAATAAATCTGGATAAGTGAAAATGAGATAGATATCAAAATGTAAAAACTGCACTGCCAATTTTTTCCACATTTGTTTTGTGACAGAAAATTGAAGACAGTCAAATAAAAAAAACCCCAAGTCTGCTTAACTTTAGAAAAATTTAGTATTTGGACACTACTGACATGTTAATACTGGAAGTGATACTTTAGCTTGGATTGGGATGACAAAAGATTCTGATACTTGACTCTCCACTAATATATGATCTTCATACTCTCCCAGATATTCAGGAATAAACTGGACTGTATACTGGCATGCCATCCCAGGAGCAATCAGTCCTCCCTTTCCTGGATATTTTCCTTGGAGGGAAAAATAAAAACAAAAAAAAGGCAGAAAATTAAAAAAAAAAAAAATTAAACCTCCCAAAATTGGCTGCAGTATTTATGATCACATCTTCCTCTGGAAAGATGTCTGTAAATTCCCCCCAATTATTGCCTAATTCAAGCTGATAAAAAGGGATGCGCACAAGAGGCCTGGCAGTGCAATCTGGTAATGTGCACATGTTCCAGGGAGCTCAAAGATTGCTTTGTCTGTAATACACTCCTCATAAACACAGAAAATAGTGAGGAGAAACTCAGAGACATTACCCAGTTTTGCTTTACCACAAGATAAGAGGGTTTCCATGGAGGCACCTAACTTCTAAATATTCTTCCAGTTCTTGGGGTATCACAATCTCCCTAGGCAATCTATCCCAGTGCCTACCCTACTGTAGGAAAGAGAATTTTCTTAACTTTCCTCGAACCTATCCTTCTTTATTGCAGTGTGTTATTTCTTGCCCTCTCCTTGTAATTTTTTCAGTGGAAACTCCATCTGTTCCTAGATGAATTTTGGATAAGATTCAATCTAGGTATTCCACAGACACATTTCAATCTAACATCAAACACTTTAATTTAGTCTTCTTGAATTCCTCATCAGACCATCTCAATCTGCTTATGAGTTGCATGTGAATGGCCCTAAGTCAGCTGTCAGATTCTAAAGAACTGAGCACTATGGATAACAGAACCAAACAGAACTTCTCCGGAAAATCTTTGTTAGAGCAGGTAAATTAGATTTTGTATGTGTTAATATTTTAAAGGCAGAAGAAGAACCCTTACCTGACCAAATGAAAAATACTGAAGAAGAGGGGGGGATAAGTCTTACATGTCGACCTGTTGAAGTGATGTTCCGTAGCTCTACAGTCATCTTCATTCAAAAAAAAAAAAAATACAATGCTCTATTGTAATTACCATCACTCATTAAAATATTTGCTATTCCCCGCTACTACTGCTAGGACTAACTACTTCAACATCACAACCAACCCCAAAATCCCAGTTTATTCAATACAGGTTGAATCAGACAGTACCAAAACAAATCAGAGACTGAGAAGAGCCCATTTAGTCTTCACTGGTTTGTGTATCAGTGGCAGGTGTCATGGAGTATGTTCAAGGAAGTTAGAGGGCCATAAATTCAATATACAGAAGAATCTCAGCCTTTTATTAAAATTCAGAAAGGCTAAACATTGGGTGAAACATGTAGATCATGATAGGATATAATTCTTCGGGGAGGCAGAATTAACTCTCTACAAAGAACCTTCTCACCTCATAAACCTGCCCAGCTTTATCATACAAAAACAGCACAGAAGGTGGACTGGCAAGAAACACAGGAACAAATGAGGTATCACTGAAAGATAAAAAAAAAGAGAGATATTTTCTTACTTCCTGGTTATATAAATACTGATAAAGTGAGAAATTGCAAAATGTCTCCTTTGGCAAAACTAAAATATCATACAGACATACTTTGTTATTAAGAGACTATATAAGAAATTTAGCTCAAAATATCTCTGGGTAAATCCACAGCAATTCTGTAGTGGAGTTCTGTTCATTCCCGCCCAGAATCCAGAAACTGTACACACTGCCTACCCTTTGGTATCTTCTGCTTTTCTTCTGGCTATGATTTCTTCCACTTTTTCTTGAGAAATTACAAGAGATTTGCCTCCATCCAGAGTATTTGGTGGGAAAAAGCGTGGATTCTTCAAGTAATTCTGTCTTTTCTCAAGTCTGGAGAGGTACTCACTTAATTCCTCTGCTTTCCAGGACCTACTCTCTTTCCTGGCTTGTTTCTGTGAGGCTTTAGTTTTCTTTGAAAAACAAGAGTGCACAGTGCAACATGAAACACAGTGATTTTGAGGATGAGGAAAAAGGGAGCTGCACATGTGTAATTAAAGCTACACAGCAATGACAATGGATACAGAAAATACAGTATTTCTACTTTTTTAACAGAGTAAACATAAGTACTGGTATCAAATCAACAATGGGTCGATATTCACCCTTTGCTGCAGGCAGACCAACAGGCCTTACAGATCAGGCAGACTAAACCTAACTTGTAAAATGTACCTTACTGATGGTTTTAGCTTCAAGGCTGGAGTTTGGGACAGAGGACAGAGCTGAAGACACACTTGTCACACTGTCAGATAAGTAGACACTCTCATCCAGTGAAAAAGCACGTTGTTTACGTGCCCCTTTCAGGTATCCAGGTTCTGATTCTCCTGCAATTCAAAGAAAAACAAAAATTCTGTAAAAGGGAAACATGAATGACAAATATGTAGTCTAAGCATAGGTGTATGAGTTTATTTTAAGGCTTGCTGCCGGCAAAAATCCTCAAGAATTTAACGTACCTTTAGAACTTATTTTCTACAAACAAAGCTTACAAGCTTTAATAAGAAAGCTTTTAGAAACACTAATTAAACAGGCTGTATACACTTACATTACTCCCAGAAATATATACTCCCAGAAATATATATACTTCCCCTTATGAGGGAAGTGAGATTTTCCACTTTGTTTGGAATTTCAATGGAAAAAAACCAAACCACAAATCTTGAAATCTGTGACTACGTTGATTACTCTGAAATGTTTGTTTTGGCTTGACTGAAAAACTTCATTTCAATGATCCTAAAACTTTTCATCTTGGCTCACACATAAATAAAAGTAGTAGTCTTGACATTGCCCAAAATATTTTCCTTACTGGTCTTCATGTGCAAATAAAACCAATATATTTCCAGAACTGGAAAACTTTAAACCCTAAATAAAGAATACAATTTTATTTCACTGAAAATAGTTTTTACTTTAATGTAACTACTTCCCTTCTCTAGATACAAGATGTAGTTGCAGCTTTTGTGCTAATGAAATTGGATGGAGACAGAACAGTAATGCAGTTTTTGTGTGAGATGGGAAGAACTGTAAACAAATGTGCAATAATGATCAGATATCATATTTAAGAACATCTAAACTCAGAAGTTTTGAATTTATCAATTATACTTTGAAAATGTGTTCTTAGTGGACTCTTACCCTTAAAATACTTGAGTCCCTTCTGCTTTGGCAGAAAACTATAAAAATACATTCAGATCTGCTACATCCTCCAATACTTCAATTATACAGTGTTCTAAAAAGTCTAAATTACTTTCTGCTTCAAAAGCTACCTTTTGGTGCTTTAGCAAGAGGTAATTTCTCAGTGATATAATCCTCAGGACAGATTAAATTATTTTTTCTGAGAAGTTCATTATCCACAATCCACTGAAAAGAGGATGCCACTGCAACAGTAAAGCCAACAAACAGAAAACAAACAAAAAAAGCAAAATATTAGCCCCTTAAAACATACTATCTTGATCAATCCAAAGTAATAGTTGTTTTTTCACCCCATCCCTATCAGGTAATATTTTTTAATAGAAAACAGTATTATATTATATAGAATATAAGACATATTATGTTACATAGGAAATAATATTCTAGAAAATAATCTGGTATTTTAATCCCAAGACTTGGACATGCATCTCCACAATTCTAAATTCAGTTCAAACCCAGCTAAGCACCCATTGGAGAAATATTTAATCTGTTTGTTGTTGCTACATATCAAGGTATGTATGCTTGCAATATTTAGGTGGTAACCCCACAATCCAAATTTAACACCTTGAACATGACCTGGTTGTTTAGTTTCTCAATGTTAAACAGATGTTACTCTACTTGAGTAACTCTACTTTCAAAGTTGCTCTGTTGATGTAAAACCAACCCCAAACTGGTGTCCAGGTACCATAAGCATGTACTGGGGAGAAACATTCCAGAATCCTCACCTGGAGGCAGCCCCAGTTTATGGAAATCTTTCCCTGCACGAATCTTCATCTGCTTTAGAACCCTCTTCTCTTCATTTTTTTCTCGGGCCTGGGCCTGAATGATCTCCTCTTCTGCTTTGTCAGCTTCTGTCAGTCGGCTCTTATACTCAGCCAGAAGCTGCCATGGGCATGGGTGAATAAAGAGAAATTTGAGTTGTTACAGGCAGATGGTTTCTGTTTGTCTTTGAGAGGTAAACACAGACATATTAGTAAAACATCACCTGGGCTGCTTTAAAAGCATCAACTGGGCTGCTAAAACACTGTCATTCACAAAACAGAAAAAAACACCTGTGGCTCAAATCATCCAGCATCAGCCTCTACTTTTATCCACTGACAACAGGTGTTGGAGTGATGACAAGATAAGAAACCTGGGCCACGGATCAGCAGGTACAGGGAAAAGTTTTCAGCCAGTACAATAGGCATTTAAAGGGCTACTGCTTTTACTGGTTGTACTCTGTGTCTAAAAACCAACCAGAGATAATATCATGAAGGATCATGTGACTATTAACTTACTTCAAAGGTTCTGTGGGAAACCGTGCTCAAGTAAATTTCCATTAAAATGTCAATTGTAGAATCAACACTTCCCTTTAAATTTTATTTTACAGAAGATCTAAGTAGTGACTAAAGAGCTCCAAACTCTGACTTGGTTTGGACTTGTACCTTCTCTAGCTCATCTGTGTAACTGTCTTGACAAACACTCTCTCCTCCTTGGGACTTAATCCAGTTTGTTGCCATGTCCACCTCAAAAACATCTCCAGTGCACAGGTCCTTAAAGGCGCTAGCCAGCACATGGGAGATATCCTGGGGAAAGAAAATGAGGATGTTTAGAGATTAAAGCAAGAGATAGGATGGGAAGAGACCACTGCGTGCATACAAAAGGCTGTAATTAGCAAATGGGAAAAGGTACCTGGAAAGGGGATGTGTGTGCACATGAACACTGAGGTGTGGATGTCTGTGTGTGTGTGCTGTGGGACTGTGTGTCTGTGCTGGCTGGCTGGAAGTGTAGGTGAAGGTGATGGACAAAGCTGTGTTCAAGTGTGTGTGATGGTTAGTGCAGGGATGGGGCTGTGTGAGTGGGGAGTGTGTGTGGGAGGGAGATATAAGCGTTGTACAGGGGATGTGTGTGTCAGTCCTTGTGCAAGGCATGTGTTTGTGCCCCAGGGTGTGTGAGGCTGTCTGTATGGGGGTTTGTGTGTGTGAGGCTGTTTGTATGGGGGTTTGTGTGTGCAGGGCTCTGGGTGTGTGAGGCTGTTTGTATGGGGGTTTGTGTGTACAGAGCTCTGTGTGTGAGGCTGTTTGTATGGGGGTTTGTGTGCGTGAGGCTGTTTGTATGGGGGTTTGTGTGTGCAGGGCTCTGGGTGTGTGAGGCTGTATGTATACGGGATCTGTATGTGCAGAGATGTGAGAGGCTGTTTGCAAGGGGGTCTGTGTGAGGCTGCGGGTGTGTGTTTGTCAGGCTGTTCATGGCGGGGTCTATGCGTGATGCTGTTTACAGGGGAGCGTGTGTGTGTGTGTGTGAGAGAGTGTGTGAGGCTGTTCGCAGTGGGGATCTCCGTGTGTGAAGCTGATTGCAAAGTGGTGTCTGTGAGCAGGGTTTCTGTGCATGTGTATGTCTGTGTGCCCCAAGGGTAAGCGCAGGTCTCTATGTGTGGCTGTTTTCAGTCTGTGTACAGGGCTGAGTTGCTCCTGGGGGCTACGCTATTTGTGCCCGTGCTGCCCAGCCCCGCCGCGTTACCTGGGGGTCGGCGCTGCGGCTCCCCTCAGCCATGCCCAGCCCGGCCCTGTGACCCGGTGTGCCGATACTCGGGCTCTCCTCAGCCATGCCCGGCCCAGCCCTGTGATCCGGTGTGCCGATATTCGGACTCTCCTCAGCCATGGCCGGCCCGGCCCCTCCTCATCCTCCCGGCACCGCCGTTGCCGAGTGACCGTGCGGGCGGGCAGGGCACGGCCTGGCGGGGTAATGGCGGTTCCCCCCCTTCCCTTTCTCCGGCGCCATCGCCCCTCACAGCCCCGCCGGCCCTCGGGAGGGCTGAGGGCGGCACCCGAGGCTCTGAGGGGCTCGTCGTCCCTCTCTTCCTTGCTATGTACTTGCGATCTTCTAAGGATCGGTAGCCTCGTGACTTAATAAGAAATAAAATATTGACTTGAAACCTGCGAAGGGGATTTGCACTTCGGGGGGATTGCCCGGCCCTGCGCCGCTGTGCAGGTCGCGGGTGGGAGCTGAGGGAAGAGGCTGAATCCTCTCCTGATTGCCCACACGTGGGACGAGGAGGTTGGGCTCATCCCTGCCGCTGGAACCGGCCTGGGAGATTGGAATATTCAGCAGCAGCCCCAACCCATCCATCGCCCCGCTCTGCCTGCGGCGCCCTGGCTGTATACACTGGTTGCTAACAACAGGCTCCGCTGAATCCGGTGATGTTTTCCATAGAAACCATCCCGGTGTAAATTTTCTCCTTGTACTGCTGCCTTTTTATTATTTCCTTCTTTTTCCTCCCGCTCCTCCACTCTTTTTTGCTCAGAGTGAAGGAATCTGACCGTGGTCCCCAGGCTTCTCCATCACTAAAAGGATCATTTGTCTCTATAGGGTTTTGGATGAGTTGGGCAATGTTACACCCTGAATGGAAAATAACTATGGCAAAAATAATTGGAATTTACCAACAGGTGTTGTTCCACCAGCAGATAAGCCAAAGGCTGTAGGTGTAAACCCCACAGCAACCATGGGGGTGGTTGAAATTCAACTTGGTTTTTTTAGGTATATGGCACATGGGCTTGACACTACAGGGTGTCACAAGCCTTAGATCCTCAGCTCACCAAAGTCTGCTTTTGGAATAAAACACCAAATTAAAGCCAGAGGCACTGCTGTGGTTTTAATTTCGCTGTGCAAAAGGGAAGCTTGCCCAAGAGAAAGCTTGGCAAATCTGCAATATCCTGTTCCAAAGATTAAGGCAGAGAAATCACAGATGTCTGACAAGGAAAGGACCAGGTACCTGTGCTTTCTAATGGAAAATGTTCACAGCTTTCACAGAATCACTAAGGGTGAAAAAGATCTCTAAGATCATCGAGTCCTACCATTACTCCACCACAGCTGAGATCACCACTAAACCCTGTCGCCAAGTGCCACATCCAAACACTTTTGAAGTGGGTTTTGAAGTCTTCAAAGGGGTGGTGACTCCCCCACTGGCTTGAGCAGCCTATTCCAATGCTTGATAAACCCTTCGGCAGAGATATTTTCCCTAATATTCAACCAAACCTTCCGTGGTGCAACTCAAGACTGTTTCCTCTGGTCCTGCCCTTATTCCTGGGAGCAGAGCCTGACTCCCACCTGGCTGTCCCCTCCTGTCAGGAGTTGTGCAGAACCAGAAGGTCCCCCCTGCGCCTCCTTTTCTCCAGGCTGAGCCCCTTTCCCAGCTCCCTCAGCTGCTCCTTGTTCCAGCTTGTGTTCTCAAACAATTTTGTTTCTGTGCAGGCTTGTAGGTTCTCGCCTTTAAAATTCACTGCATGCACATTTTAACACGTTTCCATATTAGAAGTCCAGCTTTTCTCATCATGTGCTATTACAGTTGATTTTAACATCTGTTTGCTAACTGGAACGTTAGTAAAATCCAGCATTTAAAAAAAAGAACTCTTTCCCAGCCTTTAAAATGGTGACAGTAAAGCAGATGTTTTTGTTTAAAACAGTATATAGAAGCACATGAAAACTGACTGTGGAAAAAACTTTCTGTACTTTCATCTTTACTGTCTTTCAGTAACTTGCCAAGCACATCATCTCAGCTTAGAGGCTGGATTTTGTTTTTCAAACTACAGTCCATAAAATCTGGAAGTGAAGGTGAGATCCATCTGCCCAGAAGCCAACTGCAGGATCAGAAGGAGGGGTGTAGACCACTGTTCCAGAGCAATGCACAATTGTTTCCCATATGACAATGGGATATTTTTCCCTATATTTCCATTTTTATGCCATCATCATTTACACAGATAAACTTAAAAAATAAATGCCACAGTTGCTATTGTAAAACTGTTTAATTCACATATCTGTATGTCACAAACACGCGTTTTCCTAAAAATATGATGAACATTAAGAACAATTTGCATCTATATCTCCTCTTTATCATCATTACAAGATATTTATGTTCCAAAGGCTGAAGAGAGATTCGTGCATGTAGGGAATGGAAAAAAAAACCCAACCCAAACAGCAACTTTAGCAACTTTGTCCTACATGTATAGGTATAAATATATGGGTATAAATATTTATATGTGTAAATGTACACACCTTCTCTAACTACCATGTATGACTTCTACCAGGTGTTTTACCTTGGATTTCCCCTTTGTACCATGTAAGGCTGAATTTTATGGTGGGTTTTAGGTTTGGATTGGGTGTGTGGATCTGAACAGACTCCCAAGAGCCCCACCTTGATGCTTGTTGCAGTGTGGAGCACAGGGGGATTTTTCTTGGAGGAAACTAATCTGAAACTGAACTCTCCAGGGTCACCTGATCTGCTCCATCAGCTAATGGGCTCTCAGTCTACAGGACCAGGAACAAGCTAATTTGAAATAAAGGATGCCCAAATGCCTGTCACAGACCTTAGAGGAATCATAAATTCTGCTAAATACAGATTATTCCACTTTTTAAAGCAGTCTCCATGTCTTGTCAGGATCATATTGCTTTTCTGTATTTATTTTCACACTCCTCAGGTGGTCCCCACACATTCTTTGATATCCCGTGGGGATTGTTCAAAGTTCTGCTGTTGTCCAAACCCCTTCTTTCTCTGGTAGCCACGTGATCAGAAAAAGTCCTTCCCGTTGTAATCTAACAAAATCAGAGTCCTGGAGGTGATTTGTTCAGGCATTCAGGTACCAAATGACACTATGACAGGACAAGCCCAGCTCCTTCTTTCTCCCTGTTCTAAGACTGAAAATAACAGAACATTTTTGCATGTAAAATAGCTGGATGTGATTTAAATACAAACAAGGAGCATCTTACTGAGCAAGATGTTATGTTTGCATAACAGAACTGCAGAGTGGAACTGTATGTTACATTTTTTACAAAAATATCAAGCTCTATACCAGTTTTATTTACTTTACTCCTCTTTTATCAAAAATATAGATAGGTGTTATGTCCTAGGTCTGTAAGTTGGCCAGTACATTTCTTATTATTTCTATATTTATAACCAATGGACTACTGTGTCTGACTAACTAGAATCTTAAATTATTTTGAACATGTATTCCTTAAATGTAAAAACACTGGACTAATAATAGCATTCTTTCAATGCTTGGGGAAAAGTTCCTACATTTATCTTCCTAGTGATCCCAAAATCTTCACTAATGTCACTGGACTTCTTTAGAGAGGGAGCACTCATTATACTGATTCCACTCACTTGGTTTTGAAAGTTTTCTTTGAAATTATGAAATTTAGGACACTCTTAAAAATAAATATCAAAGGTTTCCCCCCCATACAACAGTATGGATTAATTTAGAAATATGTACCTATCTCAAATGTAAACATAATTCAAATTTATATATATATACACACACACATATATATATACAAAGATATACAAAATAGCCTTCACTTGTATATTGATTTTTTTAAAAAACCACAAATTCTTGGGGTTCAGAATGCATCAGGACTCCACATATTTTTTTTATATTTTTAGCATTTTCTGGCAACAAGACAAGTCCTGCAGGCTTCAGGTGGCATTCTTTAGATGTGAAAAATCAAGGGAAATGACACTACAGCGCTGCCTCTTGCTCTGGAGGCATTGCCCTGATTTGCATGCCTGCATCTGGGCAGCAGAAAATTATTTCTAATTATTTATATTTTTTTGCTAAAGTTTTTTCTAGGGGGGTTTCACGAAGTAATTCCCAAAAGTGCAGTGATGAATGATTCACTTTGACATTGCTGCCCTCCAGTGGTCCTGTTAAGGTTTCCTTGTTTTCAGGAAAGCCTATCAAAACAAACATTGCATTAAATCTTTGTTTTGCTCAGGCAACTGAGCAGGCATTAATATTTCCATCTATGCAATCTGGCATATTCTCTTACCAGTGTATTGGGTGAAATGCTTTTCACTGACAAAACTAGGTATTAACTTGTAATTACTGCAGATGCAGCCAAACAGGTATCACTGGAATGCAGCTCTCCTTTGTGTGTTACCCTGGAAGTCACTCCTTCTTCCTTCTTGTTGAAGAAGAGCTAAAGCCAACCTCCACAGAATGACTTTAAAACCCAAGTAAAATTTGCAGATAAGGAAAATGGAGAAATAACCTTTCACTTTCAGGTGAGAAGTGTCACAGAGCTCAGTTGCTAAAAACTGGCTTCTCCCAATGCACTGGTTTCCTGTCCTGCCAAAGTTGTTTTTTTCTTCAAATGTCCTGGTTTGGAGACAGTCTGTATCTTACAGATGGGACCTTTCTGGATGTGCTGTGGTAATTTCTAGTTCTCCTGGATATTTTTCATTATTTTGTCACTCTTTCCTGACATGAGCCAACCATGTCACTTGCTTCCAGTTTACATTTCCTGATTTTAAGCATTTCTGTGTTTTCTGCACTTCTTTCCTGTACCTAGAAGTCTGTTCCTCTCTAAAACATGTCAGTGAGGTATCGCTGTGCTTCTGCTGAAATACTTATGCTGTAATTTCACTCAGGCCACATGGGATTTACAAACCAGACACACCCAACAACTAGGAGAAGCATGTGGAAAATGCATACACAAAGGGGCCAGTCATCCCTTTTTGGCAGTGTCTGGGCAGATACATCACTCTAATTAAACTGGAAATGGGCTACGCCTCCACACAGAGATCCTGGGATCCTCATGAAGCCACTCCTTGCAGAGATCTTGGGATGCTCCGTGAAACCTCTCCACACAGAGATCCCGGGATCCTCCATGAAACCTCTCCATGCACAGATCCTGGGATCCTCCATGAAACCATTCCATGCAGAGATCCTGGGATCCTCCATGAAACCTCTCCATACACAGATCCTGGGATCCTCCGTGAAACCTCTCCATGCACACATCCTGGGATCCTCCATGAAGCCGCTCCATGCAGAGATCCTGGGATCTTCCATGAAGCCGCTCCATGCAGAGATCCTGGGATCTTCCATGAAACTACTCCATGCACAGATCCTGGGATCCTCCATGAAACCATTCCATGCACAGATCCTGGGATCCTCTATGAAACCTCTCCATGCAGAGATCCTGGGATCCTTCACACTCCCCTCCACACAGGGGTCCAGCTGGAGGGTACAGTGCAGGTGGGACACTGTTACTCTCAGGCAGAGCAGAACAAAGGGTTCCCACTCCACTGACACATTCCCAGATCCCTGGGTCAGAGAGGGTTATTGGATTACAGGGTTTAACCTCCTTTTCTCAAAAGTTATTACCTCTAACCTAAACCAATTTAACCCAGTGACATCTTTTGTTAAAATTAGAGATTTCCATTTTGTGTTCCTATGACTATATGGGGATCCACCAATTATTTGTAAGGAGTCTACGAAAACTAACAAGCAAACAGATTTAAAAGCCAGTATTTGGCTTCTTCTTATAAAGATATACCTTTTGTCCCCAAATTAAAGTATAAGGTTAGCATTTTCACACTCCAGAATATTTCCCCCTGTGATCATAAAGGCTCTGCACAGTGCTAGTTTTGGTAGAAATCCATTTCTTGGTACCTGGTGGTGGATCACAGCCTTCATCTCTCCAGATCTTAATGATTTTGCTGTAGAAAAATGTTTAACAGATGCTTAATAGTGTTCATCCATCCTTCAGGGGCATCACTGGGGAGATGTCTGCACCCAGATTCCAGGTTTGCATAGATAGATAGATGCACACACACACACACACCCACACACGGATTAGGTTTGTATGAACCTCTTCTGTCCTCAGAGCAATCCGGCAATCTGGCATGCCATGGCAGAACTCCACAACAGCTAATTTATGCTGCTGGGAATAACCCAATGATTGACACTTTTTAGTAGGAAATATGGTTCTTTCTTCCCTTCTGGGTTTCACTTCTTTTTGAAGTTCTTTCTGCACAGCAGCCAGGATTTCTATAAATGCAAAAATAAACCTTGGAAGAGGAGAAACTTGCAGTCTGTTCCTTCTGCTTTTCTCATCACCCTTGGGAGCTCCTGTCTGAGATCATCCTACTACTTACTTTTTATCCTCTTGTGATTTACCTGTCTGGGCTCATTCATCCAGGCTATGGCTGTCAGAAAACCATGGCTTGGGCCTGTCTTGTGCTGTCTCAGTGCCTCAGTACTTTACCAGGTTACCCCTCTTGTCATCTTGTGCACAAGGAATTAAACTTCTTTTTCCTTACCTTTATCTGGCAAGTGTTTTCTCAGCAAACTGTCAGACACAACTGATTTGCAGATATTCTCCCGCTCTCCTGGTTTGGGTGAGTGAATCAGGTGAATTAGTTAGAGGGAAAAATGCAAATCAGTCTTGCATGCCTGTCTGTGCTCCAGGTGTCTGTAATGTGAGGATGTGCTGAGCAAGGCCCTCGGCTGGTAAAGAATGGGTTGAGGTCTGAATATTTGGAGTAGAAGACGGAGACAACTCAAAATCTGCCTCCTGTAAAGTGCAGAGCAATGAGGAACTGCCACCTAACTCAGAAGGAAAAGGAATCCCAGCCCCTCTAAGAAGAACATCCAGAGAAAAGCTTTTTACATTGTACCTTGAGTTATTTTCAGTTCCCAGAAAACTGCTAATTTAGGCCAAGGTCCAAACAGTATCTTTCCTGGTGATGTTGTTTCAGGGTGATGAATAGGGTAGGTTTAAATGGATTTTTATTCCTTTATCCCCAGGAACTTGGGCACAGATGAATGACCCAGAAGGCCAGCTGAGTTAGGACTGCACAACTGACCAAGAACATCTTGCTCTAGTTCCAAAACATCATCTCAAGGAGGCTATTTATGCACTTTGGGATAACATGAGTATGGCTTGCTAGAGCTATTTCTAAAGCACTTGCAAAGGTAATTTGAGACATAAGTAAGTAAGTAAATTCATCCCAGGAAACACAATGTCATCTGCTGCAAAGGGTTGGAGTGCAGGGAGAGGACAAGGAGAGGGAATGAAGCTGTAGCAACCTGGAATTGGTGACAGGAATGAAAAGGAAGAGATTTGGGTTTACTAAAGAGGCCTGGTCTCATTTTTAATTTCTCCAAACTGTGCCTTAGCTCCTGTGGATTGGGAGGAATCTCACTGGAAATAGTGTTTGTAGCAGTCAAGATAACTCAGTATGAGAGAAAGAAAATCCATCCCACTGGGATGGGAGAGAGTGAGAGGTGGTGATGTCCTGAGGGCAGGCAGAGTCTGTCATCAGCAAAATGCACAGCTGTGTTATCACCTCACTTTCTCAGTGTATTATTTCATTTTTGCTGGTAGGGAAAGATAAGGCAGGCTCAGCCAACCCATCAGGCTTGTATGTGCTTTTCCATGTGAGCCCTGCAGCGGATCAAAGGCAGTGAGTTCACCAGCCAGAGGAACTGGGTCCTGCCTAGAAAATCAGCATCTTCTTTCCTGCCCAGGATAGCAGGACACAATCAGTGGTACCCTTTTACCATGCCCAGGAAATCATGAAACAAGGTATATGTATATGTAATTTTCCTTCATTTATTGCCATCTAACTGGCCTTCACTGCAGGCACTGGGACAAGGAGCAGCCCTATTGAAGAGGTCCTAAAATGACTGGTTTTCTCCCCATTATGCCCTGCCCACACCTAACAGCCCATCTATTAAGCTGACTGTGTTTGTATCATAACATATCTCTGGGCAGGCTACTCTGGGAGCTATTTACATTATATTTTAGCATTTTAGGGCTTATTTCTAATACAGGAGTTCCCTTAGAGGTCTGAGTAAGGAAAGGTCTCCCAAGGGAAGGTTTTGCACTTAGGACAGTGCTGCTCACAGTTGCCCCCATGTCATGTAAGATGCCCAAGGATACATGATACATGTACTAGGGTCTGGCAGGATCCATACATTGATCCAGGGTCTGTAGGGACTGGCAGCCTTAAGGAATAAAAACAGGGGGCCAGCTGGGACAACCTGCAGCACTTGAGATGACATGGAGACTTCAGTGTTTACACAGCCAAGTACTGTTTTTACACTTGTTAAGTTCAAGGAACAGCACTTTTCCCCCCTCCAGGAGCACCCAGAAACTGTCAGCAACCAATTAAAATCAAAGCATGACCTAAAGTTCTACACTTTCACATGAAATTCACTACAGTGTTGATTTTCACCTGGAAAGAGCCAGTTACCTAATACAAGAAGAAATTTTTGCATTTGGGGGCTCCTCCATTTTTTTTGTTATTCAGTAGAATGGGCAAATTCTTTTTTGATAGCACTTGGCCTTAAAAATACATGTTCCTGCATCCCCCCAGCAGCACAGAATTATCCCTGATGCATTAGAAAGTGTGAAAAACCCTTCAAAAGCTCATTTTAACCTGAACTGCAGCTGGCACCTTGGAATGAAATGCATCAGGTCTTCATCCTGATTGGAGTTGAAGAATACAAGGCATAAACCAGTAAGTGCGTGTCCCGTCACGTCCTCCTGGCATGGTTGTGTGCTGAAACTCCAGGGGCTTTCAACACTTTAAAGTGAAACTGTTCATTAAGCAGCCAGAGCTGGTTTGTTGGGTTGTCTTATGTTTTGTCAGGGCAGCCCTTTTTATCTTTCATCCAAAGGAGATCCAACACCGATAAAAAGCAGGAGTCTGTCCGCTATTTCTGTAGAAAAATAGATGTCTGATGGGGATTCTCCCCTTCTGCCCCACCAAGCAAGTGGCCAGAGACAGCAAGGAGGGTGAATTTTCCCAATTCAAGTATCACATGGTGGACACAAGGGTAGGTGACAGCCTAATTCATACTAGGTGGATGAGGGAAGCCCTGAGGAGCTTAGGGAGGTGCCTGAGGTGCCACAAACTCAAAGGCAAAGCCCAGACAGCAGTTCCAGAGTTGTATTCTCTGGTTCTTGTGCAGCCCACGGGCTCAGAGCTGGGATCCCACCAGCAATGCTCACAGCACTGGGGCAGCTCTGTGTGTGACTTTCCGGGAATTGTTCCCAAGGCACGTCCACGTGCAGTTGCACAAACCAGGGCTCCTCCAGCCAGAGCGGGGACGTGTCTGTGGGAAGACTTCAATGGTTGAGGTGCCTGACAACAGGAGCAGGAAGGAAATGAGTCATTCAACCTTTCTGCTTTGGCTGCACCGGGCTTGCAAAACTGATGAGGACGCACCAAAACCCAATAAAATACTTCCTCAGTGGGCAACCTGTGTGGTTCTTTCTATATCCTGATATCCCCTCAGAGTTTTCTTTTCCAAAACCCAAATATCACCACTGGCCAGATGAATGAGGCTGCATTTGACTCTAGCAGGTGTATAAATGTGTGATTTTGGAAGTGGCAGTTGTACTTTTATATATAAACTTGAGTTCTACTTTGCACTTAAAGCAAAGGTTCATTATTCCCTTTCTAAGAAAGATATAGAGTGTGATCTCAGACTTAAATCACCACCTCTCTGAAGGATATTTACTCTATTTTGAGATACTTCAGCATCTTAATTTGGTCTGCTTCATCCTTTTCAAAGGCTCTTCTCTCTTCAGTGAGTTTATTGAACTGTGCTCCTAACCTTCATCTTATGAAATGAAACTGGATCCAATAAGAAGCTAAATCAGAGGTGAAGAATACTCTTTTTGCATACACTTGATGAGATTTTACAAGTTCATCCTTTTATTCATTTAGGAAATATCTTAATCTAAAAATTAATCTAGTAATAAATTGCCATCTAGTCTGGGTTGTTGGGTTTTTTTGGCCGAAGTTTCAGTTTGTGTCATTCTCTTCATCTCATGTTTGGCTGTTCAAAGAGCATGGATGATTATAAATTAATACCAAAAATACTGGCTGTCAATTAGGACCAGGGAGACACAGGAATTCCTTGCATACCTTCTGCATAAGCATCTGCTCTGGAGATGTTAGGAATTCAAGAACATTTTCTGATTCTGCATGACTTGTTCAGATGGAGGTGGAGGGAAGTCTGATGTCACTGTGTTTATGTGAAGCATAGTTTTAACTCTTTCGAATCAAAAATAAAAGTGCATTACTTGTAACATCCCTGACTACCCCTGTTGCACACTCTGGAATCACAAGATCCTCATGTGCAGTTTAAACTTGTGGGGCATTCTTATATCTCATAGAATTTTCAATAATATAGGTGTAATTCAGACTTTCTATCTTTTCTGCACATTTAAAAGTCACAGGAACTGGTTACAGGGAAAAAAGCTGCAATTAGGCAATGATCTGAACAATTGCATCTAATTATTGTGATTATCCCAGTTGCAGGGAATTAAGCTGGCAGATGAAGTATGTTAAAAGGAGCCATTATGACATTAATCATCAACCCTCCCCTATACTTAACCTGTATACCCCAGTGCTGTGGGCTGGAAAGAGGCCATGGTACAAGAAAGAAGAGACACATGTCAAGCATTCCTGACAGCAGATATTTGGCTTAAGGACTGTGGTGTTTCAAGGTTAGAAATCAGTTTGCTGACCTGGACATCAGTGGTTGTGAAGCTTGGGGTCTGTGCTCAGCTGTAATCTGGGATCAGAGAATCAAAGAATCACTAAGGTTGGAAAAGCCTCCAAGATCATTTAGCCCAACACTGTGTCCACCACTAAACACTGTCCCTGCCCCCTGCTGCCACATCCACATGGCTTTTGAACACTTCCAGGAATGCTGATTCCACCACTTCCCTGGGGAGTCTGGTCCAATGCCTGACCACCCTTAAAGTGAAGGATTTTTTCCTAATATCTAATCTGAACCTCCCCTGGTGGAACTTAAGGCCATTTCCTCTCATCCTGTCAAATATCAGAATCAGCCATTAATGGATAAAAGTGGCAGGACCCTGGGACCGATCTCCTGCTGTTCTTTCCAAACAAGAGCTAATCACTCCATGTCATGTTTTCATTGCAGCAAGTCTGGTACATCATTAGTTTCCCCAATTAGGTGATTGTTTCTCATTCATGCAACAATAACTCCATGTTAATGGTCAGATTCACAAACTCATTCTCACAGTTATAAATGATAGCATTGTGGGCCTGATCCGTGGTGTTTGCTGATGCACTGAACTGAGAGGCTGATGGAGTGAATGCACCATGTTTGCTTTGAGCTTCTCATTCACTGTTAATAGATGAGCTTTTCAGAGCTTTAAAAAGGAGTCTCTAGGGTCCCCTTTCCCCAAAAGGTCTTCCTATAAATGTTTTAGTCTAAATGTACTTTTCTGTACAACTTTCTGATAAAGACATTTTCGTTCTCCCAGAATCAAAATATTTGAAGTCAGGGAATTTAACATAAGAGGGTCTACTTAAACCTACATTTGTTAAGCATGGAAATGCATAACAATTAGTCTCAGAGACTCATAAAATCTGTCCTGTAGTGGGAGAAATGAGGTAAACAAATGTGAAATAAATCTTTCAGCACAAAATTAGTCTGAAGACAAAATTGGTAAGATGTCCAAATACCAAGCACCGTCAAACTGATGTAAAATTATTTAACTGTCTCCTTTCTACTGAAATTCCAAGAGTTATAACAAACTCCTTGGAATAAGCAGAGGAACCTAGGACTTTAATTTGTAAATCTTATGCATAATCTTACTTTTGATTCTATTTTCCTATAATTTTTCAGCCTGAAATCAATGTGAGACTTGTTGAACTGGCAACTCTCTAAGTCTTTAATTGTGACCATACAGTAATAAATGACTCCTTTGATTGTTTTATTGCTTTATTTGGTGGTTAGAACTGCTCTTGATTACTTAGTCTAAGTGGAGGGAAAACCCTTTGAGATACTTGAGATACAGTAAGTCAGGTAGGTGTATTTCTGGCTTAGCAAGTCAAATTTATCTTCTGCTCAAGCAGAAATACCTCATTAATTTTAATGGGACTCGTACAGGATTCTGCCAGCAGCAGGTTTAGCTTTGCACATCCCAGCATCTGTTCCTTCCTTTTCCTGTGGCTATGTACAGCTCTCCTAAATGGGAGTAACTGCTGCAGTAAATGGTTTAAATGCAGATGTATACATCAATATCATTTACTCTGAAGGTACTTTGGCACAGCAGTCCATGGTGATAAACAAGGCATCTGACTGCCCTTCCTATTCCCTGAGCTGCATGATACTGGTGTTAATTCCATTCCAGCTTAGTTTATAAACTACAGTGAATTAATCTGTCCAGTGACTTGTCCGTAAACCCAATAATCTCACTGTTCTTACAGTCATAAATCCCATTCATGAGCTTTTTTCAGTTTATCTCCTAAGGGAAGCTGATTTCCAAAGGTGCTGATCTCCACCAGCTCCTGCAGATCCACAAGGCTGCTCTTCCCCACGGTTCACTGTGTTCCTTGCAAGTGAGGGACCTGCAGCTGCTGCAAACCTGGGAGTGCTGGGAAAATGTGCTGATAGGTAAATATTGGGTGGAGCAGACTCAGTGGCAGGATCAGTCCTAGGAATCCCAGATCTTGCATGGGCAGGGAAGTGTTAGCAACAAGAGCCGTGTCCACCTAATGAAAGACAGCACTGATAACCAAAGAGTAATGATTGCCTCTATGGCAGGTGAGTCACTAGGGCTGGCCTCCCTCCCACAGGGGTGTTCAGGCTCCTTGGTGAGAGTTCTGGCAGTTCCCAAAATGTAAAAGGCAGTTGACAATTTGATATTTTGCTGTCTATCAACTATAGACTTATTTATTCAGCCTAGTGGAATGTGTCTCTGCCTGTGACTGGGGGCTGGAATGAGATGAGCTTTAAGGTCTCTTCCAACCCAAACTACTCTGTGATTCTGTTAAACTATTTATATGAGAGTAGGATTTAGAGAGACCTGACAACCTGAGGATAGTAGCACACCCCATCTAAACCAGTAAACAGACTGGGAAAAGACATAAAAAACCCCATTTCAGTGAACAGCCAGACCATAAGTAAAGTGTTTGAGAATTCCTGTCCCACTTCTGCATTGACATGAACTCTATTTAATATGACATTTTCTTTTGTGTTGGTTTTTGTAATTCTCCTGCTGACAAAAACAGCCCCACGTGGCTGCCAAAGCTCCCTGCTGGCCCTATAACCCCCAAATGCTTCTTACACTGTGTAACCATGGCAGAAATCCTGAGTCCTTTCTGCAGAGCAAACAAAGGCCTTTGCTGTTATCCTTTGGAGAGGTGGTTGGGAACATTTCAGTGGGGTGAGGAGGGTGTGTGTGAGATTCTGAAGGGCAGAGGGAGCCAGGAGGCATCTTCTCCATTGGAAACACTCGGTGTTGGGGCGGTGTAGCATTCCTCTGAGATGAAAAGCTGCTCCTTCCACTGTGTGCAATTAAGTCAACACTTGAGTCATGCTTTCAGAGTGGAGACAGGTAAACTGCTTCGCTTTAGTTTTGCTGTGATTTGTGGTTCACTGTGGAATTGAGCACTGCAAACATTTTTGCCACTGAGCTCTGTGACTGCTCATTGGTGCCTGGGCTGGGCTGTGTGTGCAAAACAGAGAATGTAAAGGGGCGTAGGAGTGAGAGAAATGGGAGAGCTCCTTGACTTTGCAGGGCTCCAGTTCAGCTGATGATCTTGGCACCTTTGCGTACAGACATCTGTGTTGGAGGGTGTGTTACAGAGGCTCCTCACCCAGCCTGCCTGACATTTAACTCCTTCCAGCCTCACCTCTGTGGCTGGAGAGCAAAGGGGATAGTCAAGATGTGTCCTGGCTTTAGTCCTTGTCCCTCAGTAAAATATCACAGCTTTGACCTTGTACTTTTCCCAAAAACAAAGCTGCAAAGGTGGCAGCTTTGCTTTGGGAAGGCAGTGCCAACCCCCAGCCCATCTCCAGGCCTAGAAATGCCTTGACTTTGCTTCCCTATGAACACAGTAGTGATGGTGTGGACAAGAAAAAATGATTCACATGACATTCTTAAATTGCTATATTATTCTTAGAATATTTTTTGTTAGTAGTAGCTCACATCCCTTTGGTTTTGTTGTTATTCTGGATGTATATTGTTTTCAGCAATGCAAAGGAAAGGGAATTCAAGCACAGGCAGAAATACAACTCAAAGGACTGCAGCCTTCTGAAACAAAGCTGTGATGAGACCTGTGCTGGGGGATCTCCAGTTCTGGGTGTCTGCTGCAGCATATCAGCACTCTGATGGGGTCTGCTGGACTTTCTGATGAATGCAAGAAGTGCAAGTGCCTGGCTTGCTCTGAGCACACACACATGTCAAACCCATTAAGAATTTAGAAATGGTGATGACTTAGCTTAGGGTGGCAGAAAGGTCCTCAGGTGCTCCCAGCAGCCTAAGTGGTGATGCTTCTGGATGTGCACAGAAGCAGGGAGAGTAAATGGAATTGCAAAAAGTGAAAAGTACAGCAAGGTTTTGTGAGACCTCCTGACAGGCACCATTTGGATGTGGCACTTGGGGGTATGGTTTAGTGGTGAACATGGTGCTACTGGGTTAATGTTGGACTTGATGTCCTTGAGAGGTCTTTTCCACCCTTAGTGATTCTATGGCTCCAGCTTCTACCTCAGCTATGACCATGGAAAAGGCAGCACAGCAAGAAGGTGGAGATACAATGTGCTCTCATGAAGGAAAAAATGCAGGGGATGATCTTCAAGTCTCGAGGGATGATGGCAGAGAAGCTCAGCTGTATTTTCTTGGTGAAGCCCTGTCCAGCCTGAGGTGATGACGGCTGTGTTCACAGCAGAGTGATGGTGCCATTGTACCCCATGCTGCTGGGAAGAGGTCCTAACCACAAGATGGTCCATGTCATTTCTGGGAGTGATGGAGCTCTCTTACACTGCCCCCTTTGCCACAGAGGGCACAGGGACACTGACCAGTCCATCTCTAAGTGAGGACTTACGCTTTGTGAGGGCACAATGGGGTGGACACAGAGAACAGGGAAGGAGTTACTATAATGCCATTTTGTGTCACCACTTTCAAACTGCCCTCCTCTCCTTTTCCTCTCTTGTGAAAACCATCATGTCCTCACCACCTTACTGGAGTTTCCAGTCTGGCTGGCTTCTCCAGCAGCCTTCCTGTACACTCCCTCCAGTACTCTTCCTCATCAGCTGAAAGAGTGACAGGTTGGGAAGGGTCCTCCCAAAATCCCCCTACCTTGAAGCTTTTAGAGCTGTACCAGGAATCTTCTGGTCCTGCCTGCCATCAGCTGCCCATTTGCCCATCTGAATTGGGTTTGAAAAAGGAATGTTCCTTCCTAGGTCCTTTGGAAAGTGCCTAGCAGGAGATGAGCCCTCCCCATGCCAAGCTGGTGACTGTGAGGTAGAAGAGTGGACTTGGGAGGAGTCATGGGGTGAAATCTCTGCTCTTTTATTGCTCCACTTGTTTGGCTTTGTTAGTTTTGTCCTAGCATGAGGAGTTTTGCTATATTAGGGCTGTTTTCCTTGGGTGGTGGCAGCAGCCTTGTGGCCTGTATTTGTGGACTGTAAAACTCTGTGAGAGCAAGGTCTGGGCTCCCAGAGGAACAGCCCAGTTCCTGGCAGGGAGGGACAAACTGCCCCAAAGTATTTTTCAACACATGTTTTCTGGATCTGTCACCATCAGGAAGCGACTTCTCTCTTCTGTTAGTGGAGCTGCTGAGGAGAGAGGGCTTTGAATCTTCCAATAACTCCATCAATTGTTTGCATCAGGATAACCTAAATAACCAGAAACATACATAAACAATAACAAACCAATTACTAAAAACATTCAAGTAGAGGGAAACTTTATTTTCCCACACTGGCTTCCTTTCCTTTCCCTTTCCCTGTTCGCCATCACCATCTTTCTACCCTTCAAAGATACCTAATTCAGGAAGAAGGAACAGAGTGGAAGAAATCAGTTCCACTCACTAAAAGCCTCAGGACAGTGCAGTCTTTTCTGTCTCGCTGTCTCAAATGCAAAGCTCAACTTTTTTTTCTGCCCTAAGCTCATGCCTTTGTGAGCGTTTGTGGTTACAGTTTCTATTTCTACACTGGCAAGTTCTGACTGGGTTTTTTTTGTTGTTTTTTTTTTAACTTGTGGAAAGAATTATGCCTCCGCCAGCACCTAAAAGCTCATTAGCCCTAAACTCTGACCTGTGGCATCTGCTTAAGACCCTTTCCTTGATTTGCGGAGCACTAAGGATGGATTCAGAGCAGGAAAATGTGGCAGCCACAGGAAAGAAGCATCGCTGGGAAGCTCCAGGGGCAGGAGGAGGCCGGGCCAGCGGCGAAGACGCCGAATGCGAGCAGGGAGGAGCCAGAGCCGGAGCGGCGCTTGGCCGCGGTCGCTGCGCCGGGCAGGCAGCGGCGTGCGGATGCGGGAGAGATAAATGAGGAGTCACAGCCAGGACGCAATTCCAGCCAAGGGCACGGAGCAGCCCCCGCCGAGGGAGCTGCCTCCCCTGCCGGGGATCGCTGGAGCGAGGAGCAGGGGGAGCCTGGCGGCTCTGGCCCCGCAGCAGCGCTGACTTCTGGGCACTGCTGCTCGCCAGAGCCCCGCTGCTGCTGCTGCTGCTGGCGGCTCCTGCTGCAGCCATGGCATCCAATGGCACATTCCTCGCCTGCAACAGTAAGTCTGGGGAAGTGTTCTTGTGTTTCAGCTCTCTTATCTTGTCCAAGAGCTTGATTTTTCCTGCTCTCTTCTCCTCCCTTCTCCACTTCCCCATTCTCTCATCGGGATGTAATGGGGCATTTCGGCGCTGCTGTGGAGAGAGGTGATGGATTTTTCTCTGGTAATCTGTGTTGGTAGGAAGGGTGCCTTGGCTGGGGAGGCATCTGCAAGTTCAGAAAAGTGGATCCAGATCTCCTTCCCTTTATGGGAAACTGAGAGCGGGATGGGTGCTTTGCTGAATAAACTCTGTGGGCTCTGGTGGAGCCAGCAGAGCCTGGATAAACACCTGGGCTCAGGGGCTGTCCCGAGACACTGCAAATATTAAGTACAAAATAAGTAATGTTTCTAAAAAAAGAAGTTCTCTCTGCCCTTGCAGCAAGTGAGATTTAGGAAGGTTCTGTTGGTTCCAAGCCTGGGAGGTTTGTCTGATAGACAGGGTCCCCCCTTATTCCCTCACCTGACTTTATGTATTACTTTGTTACCACTTCATTGTATTTTACTTGCTCTGAGGAGCAGAAACAACTTAGGGCTGTGACAGCTACAGGTTGAAATGGTATATTTTAGTCCCTAAGAAATGGGAAAAGCCTCCAATATTTCTTTTATTTCATGAGATGGGTGCTTTCTTACTACAGATAAGCTATAACAAAAATAAACTGATAGAGCAATAAGTGATTACCCATGAACATAATCATTTTAGTGTCACCAGCAGAAATGTGAAAAGATTCCCCAAGGCTGATGAAATCTTCACTCTGATTTTCCCAGATGGTAAAAATCTGACAGGAGGGTGAACCAGAGGTTAATGTTATACTTTTTGTAGGTATTTAGTTCATTATACAGCCACTGGGGAAAGAAAGCTACAAAACACATCTGGAACTGTTAAAACATTTCCCATTTTGGCCTGTGGGTTATTTTTCAGTGAATATTATTTAGGCCTCTGGGTTTAGGAACCGAGAAAAATTCAGTGGCTGGTAATCTATTATTTTGTCTGAAGCAGAAAAATACACAAATGTTGAATGAGCCAAGAATTTAAAAAAGTATTTACTGAAATTCCTTGACACATAACACACACAAATGCCAGGGTCACTCCAAATGCCAGACTACTTATCTAAGACAAGTTGTTCACATGTGGATTTCTTAGCAGGACCAGACTTTGCTATGTAGTTTGTCAGAAATTTCTGATACTGTGAGTTGTGGATATGCTTTATCCCTGGCTCTATGTTGAAACTCAGCTTCTTTCTTTCAGGTTCTCTCTTTTTTTTCCCCCTAAAATACATACAACAACAGCTGTATTTACCATGTCAGAATTAATGTGGGCTATTAATACTCTTTCTCTTGCCTTGTGAAGTTGGTTTGTTTCTGAACTGGGAGCCCTTGTGCTCATGGATTGTAGAATAGCTAATTTGTACTCTGCCTTATTCTTATACACTGACTTTTCCCCCAAGACACTGTGTACATTGTGAGGGGAATACCCTCTGCCACAATCCAAGGGGAGAATCAGCTTGTAAAATCCCACAAGACAGGCCATTTCCTTGTTTGCTCTGCCAGAAAGTCCTCAGGATTAACATCTATATTGAAATTTCCAAATGAATCATCTCCACCTGCCCTTGTGAGCTGAGAGCACTGAGGAGGCTCCTTCTGCACCTCAAGCTACGAGGTAATGCAGCTTGGGATCAACTGGGATCTGCTCTGGAGCAGTTGGTGACTTTGATCTCCTTTCCTGGCAACAAAATCCTCCCAGCACACACCTTTGATGCAGGTTGTGCTTGATCCACCACGTGGGAGTTTTGTGAGCCATAGTTCCCCATAGTCCAGGGGAATTTGGGATACTGACACATCCCACTACATTGAACAGGACAAGTAAAATTCACTCTGGGTCATTTTTATTTTGACACAAAAGCTGCTAAATTTTCCATCTGAGCAATTTCTTTTAGTAAAACTAAAGCCTACAGTTGGTTCTGAGATTGTTGTCAGTGTGTAAAGCCCCATCAGGCCCAAAAGTAGCTAAGACAGGGCCAGATGCTGCTTGAGGAAAAATGTATTTTAATGGGGAAATGAGAAAGAAAGAAGTGTGAAATGCAGTCACCTGGAAAAGTCAGCAGGTAGCAGAGATGAAAGGATTCAGCTAACTACAGGGAAAAGCAAGAGGGAGAGGTGTGTGGGGAAGAGATGGTTTGTGTAGGAATGGAAACTCAGCTGCCTGGATAGACAGTGGGAGCCAAAGTTATCAATAATTTGGGAGCAAAGTAGAGTTTCCTGTACAGGGACATCAATTAAAAAAGGTATTTTGGAAGGAAAGCTGCAGATAAACACTTGGTGGTTTGATCACAGAGGGTGGGATTCAGCTGGGTCAGCACCAGTATCTCTAAGAAATTTCAGGCTTGTAGGGATCTAGGCAGGAGGATTGTATCCTGTCTTCTCCTGGCCCTTTGTTGGCACTGTAGATAACTAAATCCTGCAGGCTGACCCTCAGCCATGTGTCTCTGAGGTCCTTCCCGTGGGTGGAAGGGCTCAGTCCTCACTCAGCCAAGCCACCAGACCAGAAGGCTGCAGACCTTGGTCAGACACAGAGGTTTCTTTTTTCCTTTGTGCAGGCAGAGAAGATTTTGACACAGTTTCTTCTAAACTGAAATACTTCCACACCTTAAATGAGCCAGCCTAAACACTGTGTATGGGGAAATTCTCACACCTCAGGCTTTCTCTCACATGGTACCTTTTAAAGCCCTGTACCATGCTACCTTTTAAAGCCCACACAACAAGTCTCAATGGCTGGTTTTGGCTAGAGTTACAGAAATTCCAGATAAATCCTTTAGGGGAAAAAAAAATTCCCTAGTTTTGCATAATTCAGTTTTGCAATTTAATTATTGCACAAATTTAATTATTGCACAAATTTTGCCCTGCTACAGAATGTTGAGAATGACCTGCATTTTGTCTATGAAAGAAATTTCAGCTCCTGAAGAAAATGTGGAGGAAAATCTGTTAAGTGGCCTTTAAAAAATGAGGCTGGGACCCACCTACAACTGACTTTGGGTTTATGAAGAGAACATCTTCATCTGCATGTTCCCAGAAACATGACTTGGGAGTTGGGCAGTTGAGCTGCTCGAGTGCTCCTGGCTGCTGATCCTGGTCCTATCCATCAAGTTGATATCCTTCTTTTCAATTACTTTCTTTCCACACCAGCTACTGGAAAAGCTGTAATTTATTACAAGCCAGTATTTTTTTTACACTTTCTTTGCAGCCAAATCTCTATGTGCACTGTGATGAAGGGACCAGTGGAAGCAGCAAACCAAACCTTCAGTCTGGTTTTGGGTTTCCAAGCATGATGAACTTTAGCTGGGTGTTTTGTTTTACCTGGATTTCATCAAGAGCTCAGGGCAGTAGCTTTTGATGGGTCACAGCTTGTTCCCTGCACTGATCCAAGCTCCCTGGGAGGGACCTGGACTGGCAGGAAGATGTATGAAGGTTTTCACAAATAAAGGTCACGATGTGTCTGTCTGTGAAATGTCTGAGCAGGCAGCCTGGCTTCGTTTACACCAAGCAGGGCCAGGGCTCTGCACTGTTTAATTGCCAGCACATTCCCCAGCCTGGTTTTGATCCACAGCAAGCTGGCAGATGGCATGGCCTGGGTGATGTGCCTGCAGCCCTTCCCAGTGGGCACTCTGGATATAAACAGCCTGTCTGAGGAAAGATGGGCTGTGTGGACTTGTCAGAGCTGGAGGAGGGACCATTCTCCTCCCAGAGACAAGGTGAGACAGCCAAAGGATGCAGAAAATGGGGCTGAGAAATGCTGGGCAGTGCTGATCCCATCACACAGCTCCTGGCCAGTGTGCAGGCAGAGGGAGGCTTTAGGCAGTGATCTGGAGGACAAGACTTGGGAGAACTCCTCCTGTATGAATTTTTAAGGTTTAATGTATATGGTTCTACCCCAGTTCAGCAGGACCTCTCAAGCACTCAGGAAAGGGAGAGGGCCAGAAAAGCCAAAGTAAGGTTTGCTGCTGGAGAAGCCCGTTCTCAGTGTGACCACAAGGTGGAACTGGGTACATACCACACGCTCTGAAGAGGCACCCACTGGGACAAGCAGCAGCATCCTTGGCCAGGGATGCGCCCATGCATCTGGACTCAGCACCCACTCCCTGATCCCCATTTCCCCACAGGGAGCAAGAAGGAAATGCTGGTGTAGAGGATCCACAGGCATTTTTTGCTGGAGGTGAGAAGCTGTGCCAACAGCAAGGCTGGGTTTTCAGAGGATCTAAGGTGTCACTGGGGAGAACAAGCTGAGAGCAGTGAGTGGTGTCCTGGAGGTAGCAGAGAAGGAGGAAAGAGGGTTTCTGCAGGTGGAATATGGCAGGGCATGGATGAAGTGAGGAACAGACTCCAGAGGGAAGGACAGGGCAGGTGGGATTCTGCAGATGTGGAAGGCACCTCTGTCACATTCTTTAGTAAGAAGAACGGCATCATGTAAAATAGACCTGTTTTTTTTCTTCTTGGTGACAAATACAGGGTAAGACACAGCCTTTGGCCTCTTTAGGGGGAAAATCTGCCCTGAACATGACATTTATTATTTGATATGTAGTTCCCGTAGGCATTACTAGTTCTAATTTGCATCGTGTGCATGATGTGATGGGGAAGTGGTGAGGTCATCACCAATGCAGGTATTTTTATTCTGCTCCTAAATTATTACAAGTCTGGGGAAATCAGCAGCTGAGTTTTGTCATGTTATTTTTGTCAATGTGCTCTAAAGAGACTGTGATCAGAATGAGGGTTGCATCACTTTTGGTGTTGCCTGAATATGATGGTGATGGGAGAACAAGTGCAGCCCTAATAAAGAACTCAAAAGCCTTCACCTTCTCCCAGTGTGAAGTGGTAATAGTGCTTCCTTAGCTCCCGTGTGAAAGGAAGTGATGGAGATTAATTAATTTTGGAAAATCATCTGAAGAGCAGCCTGTGGACTGTAGTGTTCTCACACAGCCCGTTTCCTACCAGACACTGCAGCCACTCCATCTGCAAGTGCCTGTTTCCTGGATATTCAAGCACTTTGCTAACTTTGGGACCATGTTCTGCCATCGTCATTCCCCCTGATTTCCATTTGCTCTGTGAGTAATCCAGCTGGAATCAATAGGGTGATGAGCACAGCAGATCCTGGGCATGGGGACGTGGATAACTTCACTCGTGTGACCAGGGCCATTTATTTAATTGGAATTGGTCACATGGGTAAAATTGCACGACCCACTGAGGTGCAGTTACCTGCAGTGAATAAGGCTTGAAGAATTTTTCCACGAGCCATTTGCAGGAATCACTTCCTCCCATGCCGGAGTGTGACAGCAGCATCGTGTAACATCGATGCCCATGTCACCCTTACCCATCAGGCTTCTTCTGTGAGTTGTGACACTGTCTTTAAATGATCTCAAGACCACAATAAATCCAGTTCAGTCATTTCCCAAAGCAGGGACTTTCTGTCCCGATTTGTCTCATCTTCATTTTAAAAACAAACTGTTTTGAACTGCTTTACATCTCTGAAGCCTTCACAACAGCAGAACTCGCACATTGTTGTTCTGGAGAGGTATCTAAACTCATTGCATGCTGACCCTGTGCTTAGTGTGTGAGAAAACTTCAGGGCTAAGTACAGTAAAATGCTCTCCAAGGGCATGGAAAGCTTTGGGCAGAGCTGGCACTGCAATTAGGAATTAATGAGAAAGTGAAGCACAGGGCCTCTGTGTGTTCCCAGATCAATCCCTATGGGATGCTGGTTGCTGCTGGACAGGAGAGCTGGTGCGTGGAAGCAAATTGTTTTGCTAAGGCAATTACAGGAGACTTCCCCACTCCTTTAATTAGATCAGTCCTCTCCAATGTGCACAATGTGAAATATGGGAGGTGCTCAGAGACTGATAGCTAATAAATATCATCTAGCCATTACATCATGGTGCTCACCTCCTTGCCAGGGCAAAAACAAAGCTCCCAGCTCCCAGGGGAGTGCTGTGGAGATTACAGCTCTGACATCCAGCCCCTGTCTGTGTAGGGGGCCCAGAAAGGCTGGAGGTGTTTCCCAAACCCCCACTGACAATCTGGCTAACATGTTCAGCAATGTCCCATCCAGAAATTGCCCTTATTCTCCTTTGCTGTCTGTGATCTGCAATGGTTGTGTGTAAATAAAGAGTTATTAGATGTACTGCTGTTCAAGGCCATGCAATGGCTCTGTCTTTCCCCCAGGGAGTTTCTCACCTGTGGTGTATGGCAGTGATTAATGACTCTGACCCTGTCCTTGTGCTGGTCAAACAACCCAGTGCTCTGTGCTTCCCTGTGAGGGCTGGTAGGGCTTCCTTCAAACTGCTGAGAAAGGAGGGGAAGATGTCTGGATTGACACCAGAAACAGAGATAATGTTTACAAAACCTGTATTGGCTATGATGAGGGACTGGTGATGGAGAGCCTTCATTTGGGTTGAAAACAGTGCCTGAAACAGTGTGGTTTGATATCAAGTTTCTGGGTATATGCTGATTCTGCAGTAAGGGACATTGACCTGTTTGACCTGTGTCCTTGCACTACCTTCACCCTTACAGCAGCAGCTTGCAAAGGTAATGACAAAAAAAAAAAAAAAAAAAAAAAAAAAAAAAAAAAAAAAAAAAAAAAAAAAAAAAAAAAGTCTGTGACAAAGTATGTGTGTATAGCTGTTGTTTTTCCCTTCAGAAAAGGTCCTGGCTGGGGAAACGATGGATTTTAGTCCCAGCCATTGCCAGGACAATAGGGAATGACTGTGAGTTACAGCAAAGGAAATTTATTCTGGTCATAACATACAAATTCTTCTGAGAACATCTAAGCTCTTGTATGAGTATCTAAATTGGTTTTGGAGTCTCTGTCCCTAGAGATATCCAAACTCACCTGGACAAGGTTGCAAGCAACCAGATCTACCTTTGAAGGTGACTCTTCACTTTGAATGGGTGGTTGAACAAGAGAGCCCCAGAGGTTCATTCTAACCTGAATTATTCCGTGATTCTGTGTAATCAGTGACTTGTTAAATCCCTGAGGAGGCTTTTTCTTATACCAGAGTGCAGGGTAAATCTGAATTACAAGAATAAACCCAAAGCTATGCAGAAATGTGGGGTCAGTGACTCACCCGAGTCACACAGGAAATCGGTGGCAGAGAAGGCACTCTCCGCACTCTTAGGAAAACACTCTTCCGTTGGTGGAAAAGGAAGAGGATTAAAACTCAGTTTCCGAGCATCTTTTGGGTCACATCTGCCCTGGCTGGGAGGTGTTTTAGGCACCGTGCTCAGTGCCGGTCAGCGGGAGCAGCACGGAGCGGCTCCGCTCAGAAGAGAAAGGTGGAGCCAGGCTCGCTCGTGGGCAGGACAAGCTGACAAGCCCAAGGCAGTGGTTAAGACCCACAAACAATATCTGCGACTCCTCCAGCCTCTGGAAACCATGCGTAAAATCCCACTGGTGGAAAACTTGCTCCTTCTACCTGGGCAGGCTCCTCGGCTTAATTTTGCATCCAGCGTGTGAAGCAGGAGGAGAGACTTGCCACGGTCCCACCCCCAGCCGGACTCTGCCCTCCCCTGCCTCGCCGCGCTGCCGCTGTCCCGCTGCCCGCTCCTTGGAGCCCCGTGTGACACCGCCGGAGCTCCTGGATGAGCAGGGATCCCTGCAGGGGTGGCACGGCCCCCCAGCCCTCCCGACGGCCGCCGCCCGTCCCCGAGCCCCACGCTGGATCATGCAGTGCATCCGGAGGCAGCCCAAGCGCACCGTGTCCCAGGAAAACATCCTGCTGGAGCAGAGCCGTAGAGTGGCCGCGTTGAATGGCATCAGGCTGGGTAAGGGACAGCTTGGGCACACCCGGCAGCCGCTTCCCTTCTCTTTTCCCTGCGCAGAGGCAGTGCTCCGCCCTAAACTCCAGCCTTATTTTTAAATTCCCAAGGTTTCCTTTGCTTTCGTTTGCCTGTAACCACACGCCAGATGTGTGAACAGCTTCGTTGGAGGCATCAAAGAGTGTGGGCAAAGGCTCGGTTCCCAAATCTCTCGCTGGGCTTTCTGCACTGCCTCTGATTGAGGGTGTTCGGGGTGCCCTTCTCCTGCCCAGTTTTAGCCCTGCTCGGTGGTGTGCTGCCTGTTGCTGTAAGAGCCCAGGGAACCGCGCAGAGGCTGCGATGAAAGAGGAAACCCGGGGAGTTTCATAACTTGTGTGCCTGGCTATGAACTCACGGCTGGTTCCTGCTCTCTGGAGGCACAGCCCCAGTGGATGCAAGTTCTTTGATTCCTGTGGACGCACAGGGTGGTTGGAAGTGGGAAATAGCCATTTACTCGCCTGAGTTCCTTTAATAGAAACGATTTCTGCCCTTCTAAACCAGCAAACCTGAGTTAAACCTGGTCTGTAAGCAGGTGGGAGGGGGAGAGCGGGCGGGAGGAGACTTGTTTTATAGCAACTGTAATTAAGTTCTATCAGATCAGCAGATTTGTGGGAACTGTGCAACAATACAGATTATCACTGCCATCCTAAGGAGCTCCTCAGTGAACTCAAAGCGTGGCTCCTACCGTGGCAGCTATCGTTTTACTGGGCTTCCTGCTTGCTGTAAACCTGAGCAAGATAAGCCAAAGGTTAACATTTCTGATCTCTCAGTGTCTGAAGCTTCCTAGTGCAGTGTATTAACACGATGGTTATTGTGGTGCTGTGTGTGCTCAAGGCACTCCTACCTTGGCCAAACATGATTTTTGCTCTGAACATCACTGTATGCTGAATATATTCTCTTCAGAAAGTGTGTGATTGATGTTTTGCAAGTAGGGGGGTCCTGACCCTTGAAAGGCACTCTGGAATTTTGCATGCTAAGTGGGTATTTGATATTTTACAGACGATGCTAAGCAAGACACAGTCTTGCACATGCTTCAGGCAGGATTTGCACATCTCTTTCCGTGCAGTGATTGTGCTTCTCATGCTAAATGTTGTTATATAGTTGGGAGTCAATATCCTTGTCCTGCTGCACAGTGTTTTTTAGCTTTGACATGATGTATGTGTACAATATATATGACTCTGGTTTTCATTGCTGTGAGATGGAGCTCTGGACCACAAACCTCCTAAGCTTCAGGCTTTGAGCAGTCTGGTCTAGTGGAAGTGTCCCTGTCCATTCCAGGGGGGTGGAATGGGATGACCTGTAAGCTTCTTTCCAACCCAAACCATTCCATGATTCTCCATGGGGTTGTTAGGAAGAAATCTTCAGGTTTCTGCTGGGAAAAGATGAGGTTTTTTTTTACTGGAAAGCAGTTCAAATAACCAGCTGAGAGTAGTGTCCCATTGACACATCAGGGTGTGTTTGTGGTTCCTGTATCAGCAGATCAGAGTGTCTTATGCTGCACTATGGCCTAACAAAAAGCAGGTAGGAGCACAGAAGTTACGTGACTCACCCAAGGAAAGAGTCTGTGCCCAGTGCTTGCTTGGGCAGAGGAGGCAGAGCCTGAAGCACTGGGGAAGAAGAAGGGGAGCTTTTGACCACACTATTACATTGACTGGGTGGTGCTGCTGAACAGCATGAAGGGCTCTGAGCTCCAGCTTGTGGCTGAACTCTGTGGTTCAAGCCTGGAGGAGAGGAATCTGCCCTTGGCCACCACCTGTGCCCACCCAGATTTGTCCTTGTTACATTGGTGCAGCTCTTTGGGATGTCCTGGCAGCAGGACACGTTACAGACACTGCACACAGGGTCTGTGGAACAAAACATGCCCTGGTTAAATGGATTTCTCATTCCACACTTACAGACATTGGCATCCAAAGGATTTGTTGGGTTTCCTGCTCTCCTTGTCATGTCAGCCCAGGATGACTTGTCCTCCTCCAAGTCCTGTAATGATTGAGAGTGGCTGGGATCTGAAGAAAAAGAAGGAATCAAGCCAGGAGCCAGGATAGGAATGTGGGTGAATAGGGAGAAGGGAGAAGTTGGTTTCCTCTCCAGGAACCTTGAGGGGAGCCTCAGGGATGTTAGTGAGGCTGCAGTCTGTGCACTTGGAGGACCTTTGCCTTAGAGCAGAAGGCAGCTCAGGAGACCAAGAACCTGTGAAGTTGTTGTGGTGTGTGTCCTTCCTCCAGGTGATCTGGCCTCTCATCAACCCCTGGGAATGCTGTCCCAGGTCCCATAGCTGGCCTCACCTTGTCACCCTTCTGTGCTTTGCAGGAAATAGATTTTTCTCTTCTCTCCATTAATTTTTTTCTGAGGTTTTCTGTGGGGGAAGCATTCAAATTCCCCTCTGAGGAACCTCCAGACCACTCATGAGCTGGGGAGCCAAGCAGTGCTGTAGCAGGGAAGACAATTAATGAGATACCTGTTTTAACTTTGGGCAAAGAGAGAGGCAAAAGGCACCTTTGCAGGATCTCCAGCTTCTAGTCTGATGCCTTCAAGGCTGGATGTTTCAGCCTGGCTCAGCTCTGGGCATACTCCTTGAGCTCTGTAAAACCAATAAATGGTGTGAGCTGCTCACAAAGTGGACACTGGACACCCCTAATATTTATCTCTGATGTAAATCTCAGGCTTTGGCAGCCTAAAATACTCTCTTTAGGCCAGTGTATCCCAGTTACAAACTCACAGTGCTGGTTTTTGCTGCTGCCACCATGACCCACACTGGTGCTTTGCAGCACCTGGCGCTTCAGTTTCCTGTATGGAATGTTAGGAGACTGGGAATTTGGCCACTTGGATCTCAGGGTTTTGTTTTTCAAGCAGGCCTGAAGTGATGCCTGGTAGTTTCTTGTCTTGCCTTGTTTAAAAGCCAGTGATTCAAAGCAGCTGTGTCTCCCAGAGGAGAACCAACCCAATGTCACAGGGGACACTGCAGTGAAAAAATGTTATTTGTGAGACTCCACATTATGTTTGTATAACATTGAGGAATGTCCCTGGAGATGAGGGCCAGGTGGCTGCAGGTGGCCAAGTGGCTCCCTGCACTGTCAAGGTAAGGTAATAAAAGTTTCTTCTGAGTTGGGATGTGCATGGTCAACTCTGCAGAGTTAAATGCTGCTTCACCAGCTCTGAACCAGCCTTTCATGCAGTGTCACAGAGCTGCAAGGTGCCTATTACAGAAAGCCCAGGGTGTGTTTCTTGGGTTTCATGCTCTCTCCCTTCTCAGTCTGCATGCTTCAGATCTGTAATTAATGGTTGGTTTGAGGGACAGATTCTCCAAGGTATTTAGGTATGTGGAAGTCAGGCACTGCTGAGACACTCAAAACCATGTAAAATGCCAAATTTGTTTTCAGAGTCTCAGTAGGTGCCTGTTTCCTCTCTAGATGTCTTAAGTGCCTTCCTGAATCTAGGTTAAGTTGTAAAATTCGAAGTTGCCACAACCAGAAGGTTTGGTTGTTATTTTTTGACGTTGCATTGGCCTCATAGTGTAAGAAAGACAACGACCCTTCGGATGGTTGAGCAATGAGGAGATCCTGGCTGCCCCTTACTGCTGTCTTAGTGGTCTGTTGCTGCCTGCCACCAAACTTCTTTCTCCTAAGCTTCATCTGATCTGCAAAATTCCCATGTGGATAGGAAGGCACTGTTTGCCAGAGGAGGATGAGAGATATCTTTGTGTGTTCCTGTTTCCGCAAAGGAAATTTTGTTGCAGAAGAGATTTGAAATCACTTGAAAGTTCCTGACAGCATTCCAGTTACAAGTTATGCAATTTTCCTTTCTCTGCTTCTACTTCTCTGTTGTTGGTTTTGTTGTCGTTTTTTGCATCCTAACAGTATTTGCTGGGAAGGAGGTATTTTACCTTTGTAAAACACCTGGGAATTACAACACAAAGTGTTCAGACTCAATCTGAGAAGCACACAAGGCTTCAGCCTCTTTTGTGATCATGGAGTGGTGTGGAGGACTTCTGGGTCTCTCTGCTCTGCTCTGCTCCTCAGACCTGGCTGCCCCTGTGGAAGGGAAAACTCTTTGAGCATCATTTCTTGAGCTGTCTCTTAAAACATTACCACTTCTGTTCTCCACAGGCCTCAAAGATGACAAGGACCTGAAGTTCCTCCTGAAAGGCAGCCAGCTGCTAAAAGTGAAGTCAAGCTCCTGGAGAAAGGAGCGGTTCTATAAGCTCCAGGAGGACTGCAAAACCATATGGCAAGAGTCAAAGAAGGTGCTGAGATCCCCAGAGTCACAGATCTGTGAGTAAAGTTTGCTTGGTCAGAGGTGCCTGGGGTGAACCAGGACCATTATGTGGTGTGGAGGGAAGGTTTGGAGCAACGAGAGCAGGTCCTTCCTTCCTCCTGTGACACACACACTGAGTGATGCTGTCACCTCTGGGACAGCCACGAGGAATCTGCCATGTCAGGAATGGTCACATTGCCCAAGCTCATGAGCTGCTGCTTCAGATGGTTGTGGGGTGGGCTGTGCTGGTCTCAGCAGCCCTGCCTGGCTCGTTTCCTCCCCAAAATTGTTCACTCAGGTCACTCAGGTGTCCGAGCCCTAATGCTCGGTGTGAGACATGGTGTGAGCACTTGTGGTGTGGTGTGTGGCTGCTGCTCCTTTCCTGCCTGCAGCCCCGGGGAAAACTGGCATTTCAGCCTCAATGTGGAAATCCAAGGGCTGACAGGAGATGTCTCTGGGAAGGACAGCCTGTTTTCATCCTTATCTTGGAAACTCAGGATCTGCCCTGTTGTAAAAAGTCCAGATACTACAATCACCATTATATGGCACAGGAAAAACCATTCTGTTTCAGCAGCACCCAGCTTGGCACTGTAATTGGGACCCCAACTGAACCCAATTGTGCAGTCAAAATGGAATCAGGCAGGGTGTGTCTGTTTATATCTTTTTTTTTCTTCTCATTCCATATTTTTCTGACACATTTCTCCATACTTTCTGACTTTTTTTCCTCTCTTATTTCACTAATCATTGTGGTCTTGTAAATCCAGGAGATAAATTAGTAACATGGAAGATATTTTATGGCATGTTGAAATGTGTTAATTACACAGGGGTTTTTTTTGTAATGATCACAATTAACTAAATGGAGGGTGGGTCTTTCAAATTACCTCCCTTCCTCCCACAAGTAGTGATAAGATTTCCAGTAGGAGGAGTAAAGTAGCAGGGTAAAATATGTTTGGTTTGTTACCCTGATGACCAGAGTTTTCTTCACATGACCCTGGGCACCTAATTTAATCTCTGTACATCCTTCTCCACGCATTTTCTTTTTCTTCCCTCTAACTAACTGTAAAAGGCTTTGAATCATAGAATCACAAAGGTTTGGGCTGAAAGGTACATTAAAGGTCATGGATCAGAGAGTTCCAACTCCCTGCCATGGGCAAGCACACCTGGACCAGGTTGCTGCAAGCCCCATCCAGCCTGGTCTTGGACACTTCCAGGAATGGGGCATCCACAGCTTCCTTGAGCAACCTGTGCCAGTGTCTTGTCACACTCTGGGTACAGAATTTCATTCTAACATCTCATCTGAATCTCTCCTTTTTTAGTTTAAAACTGTTCCCCGTTGTCCATCACTATCTGCCCTTGTAGAAAGTCCCGTGGCTCCTTTTTTATAAAAGGGGAAGGCTGCAGTGAGACCTGCCCTGAGGCTTTGGGCTGCAGGCTGTCCCCTCCTGGGTGTTTGGATGCCCAGCCTGGCAGGGTCCTGAGCTCAGCTGGGCACTCCAGGTCTCCCAGGGCAGTAACCCATCATAGCAACAACAAACAGAAAGTCCTCAGTGAATGTTTGCTCCCTGCTCTGCTGAGCTCTGTCCCATATAAAACCAAAGTCCTTTCCCACATAATATATATCTTTCTCTATATAATTTATCTTGCTAATATATATTGCTCTAAATCAAATAAAGGTGTGAATTGAGAAGAATGACTTCCAGAGCTCCCTCTCCTTTGTTCTGAGCCAGCAGTTTCCAAATTATGGGGTCTGAGAGCCCCTACAGCAACAGTCCTGACCCCACCTAGTCCTTGGAAGTAAAAGGGAAGGATCACTGTGCTGTGGCTCCAGTACCCTGATGTTTGCCTGGAGAAGCCCTGGTGGATCCATGGCTGTGGACCTGGCATGGAAAAGGGTTTCAGCTGGGACTATTTTATAAACAAGAGTGAGATAAATCCTTTGAGCTGGGCTCTGAGCACAGGCTGGGGCTGTGTCTGCGTGGGTATGGATTTACAGCACTCCTGATACACTTTGGTAGCTGGGCACAGCCAGCATTGCCACACTGCTGGAGACAGGCAGTGCCACTGTGGGCAGGAGAACCTGCTGTGCCCTGGGGGTGACCTCAGTGACACGTGGAGATGGAGCAATGTTACCTGATGGCTCACAGCACGTGCCTGCTCCTTGACACCCCGTGCAGGCACACCTTGCCCAGAGAAAGATTTCTTTTTTTTTTTTTTTTTTTTTTTNTTTTTTTTTTTTTTTGTCATCAGGATAACAGCAATGGAGACAAGTCAGTAGAGGCAGAGCTTGTCCTTGCAGCTCTGTGAAGGCAGTCTTGGCAAGGCTCTGGCCAGACTGGCTTTTGCACCCATCTGGCTGTGGGAGCTGGACAGGCTGTATCCCACATGCTCCTGGGAGGATGTGACCCTGTGCCTGCACTTGTTGTGCTAAGCTCTTGGCAGGGTTGGAGGGACACCTGCAGGTGCTTCAGACACACCTGAGCCTGAAAGTCAGTGAGGGAGATGAGTACTGACTCTTACAAAGTCCTACATAACATCAAAAGGTCATAACATCAAAGAGGTCCATTTTCATAAAATCATAGAATGGCTTGGGTTGGAAGGGACTTGAACTCCAGGGATGGGGCAGCCATGACTTCTGTGGCAGCCTGTGCCAGGGCCTCACCACCCTCACTGTAAGGAATCACTGCCTTATGGCTAATCTAAACCTGCCTTCTGGCAGTGTCAAGCCATTCCCCTTTGTCCCATCACTCCAGGCCTTGTGATAAAAATCCTTACCCAGATCTCTTGAAGCCCCTGGAAGGAGCTCTGATGTGTCCATGGAGCTTCCTTCAGGTTGAACACCCCCAGCTCTCCCAGCCCTTTCCCCAGAGCAGAGGGCTCCAGCCCTTGGAGCAGCTTTGTGGCTTCCTCTGGGCTTGCTCCAGCAGATTCACATCCTCGGAGGCCCTGGAGCTGCAGTACTGCAGGTGTTGTATCATCAGAGCAGAGGAGAGGGACAAAATCACTTCTCTCAACCTTCTGGTCATGTTTCTCCTTGCCTTTCTCTTTTATTGATCCTCTGAGACCTTCCATTCATGAGTTTTTACAGTGATTGCTGTGTTTGAGTTTCATTTTGGAGCTTTTAACTTCACCAGGCTGCTCTGGGTGCAGGTACAGAGTGGATTACTCCTGGCTCATGTTGTGGCCTCTGGCAGGCTCTGTCACCCCATCTGCCTTCTCATTTGGTCCAGTGTGAAGGCTGTCACAGCAGAGGAGGAGTGCAGGGTCATGATTTGAGACCCAAAATCAGGGTGAGTCTCTGCAGAGGGTCACCCTTCCTTGCTAACAAACACTGACTTTGCTCTCCAGGACAAAGCCTTTCTAAAGCTGCAGATAAACTCCTGTTTCAGGATGGAAAAAAGGATGAGCAGAATGGAAACTGGGAGGTTTAGCAGCAGGTCCAATCTTATCTGCAGCATTGCTGACAGCAATGGATGCACCTCAGAGGAGGGAAGTCTAAGGGTTATGTTTTTGTTTGGATAGTTTCTGTTATCCCTGTTGTTATTCTTATGACCACGTGCAAAAGCTACTTGTAAACCATTGTATGGTGGAGTCCAGTAGATAAAACTGGGGACTGCCAGGGTTAGACAGGAGAATCTCAGACGTTTGAAGTTCAAAGAACCCCACTTATCAGGATTGTAACAGGAACAGATGTTGCCTGGATCAGATACATGGGGTACAAGCAGTATCTTCCTCTGTTGTCTTTATTTTAAACAACTGTGAATTTAAATTAGATGTTGTCTTCATAGCTGCATCCCCCAAACAGGGCTTTGAGGATAAACTGTCCTTCCAAAATGGTTTCTGATCTGGTAGAATAATCAATTTTTTCCTTATTGTCAATAATTCCTTATTTTTCAGTATGTTCCATTTAGGCCCCAGGGCAATTTTTTTTTTCCCCAAAAGCTCTTGAAGGATCTTAAGCCAGTTTTCCAGCAAGCATGTTCTGCCCTGTGTGTACTCTCTCTGGTTGCCTCCAGCAGAAACACAGGAGTGCTGGGCACCAAGGGCTGCTCAAAATCACCTTTAAAAATCCATTTTTCACCACAGGTTGTTCCTTCCTGTGGCTGAGCTACAGCCAGATCCACAAACACACTGCTGCTCTCATTATCCCAACTGATGTTTAGGGCCATGGGAGGGTGGATGCTTCTTTGGCCCATGAGGCTTTTGCAGTGCTTTATCCCTGGCCCTCCAGAAGCAGAGTTAAAGTGGCTGAATTAACAGTTTTGGGACAAATTAAAAATTTATGTGAAGGAGCTGGAAAACAGCTCATTCTGAGGCAGTTCACTGCTGAGCATCACTGTGGAGTGAGGGAGGAGAGCCAAAGGGGGCAGAGCTGCAGCCTGTCACTGGCACTGTCTCGTTCAGCTGTGGTCAAATACCAGATCTCATGTAGGTGAATAATAAAAAAAAAGAGCAAAAAGGCATTTGCTGCTTTCAGTGAAATTGATTTTTGAAAGTATTTTCTTAAACCAGCTGTAATCCCTAGTGTGAGCTCACTTAAGCCAGACTCAATCCCTTTAAAAACTCTCTCAACTTGGGGATTTGTGGGAATAGTTGAAAACTTTCCAGTGAATCATCCTTTTGAGCAGTTGGTGGAGAAACAGAGTGTTCAAAGGCAGAAGGAAAAGGCTGAACGAGTCTATTAAGTTTAGGGGTGCTACAGTGGGGCCCCAGAGATGGTGCTTTGGTGCCTCCTGCACTGTGTCTCTCCTGGAGGCTCAGGGAGGTGATGTTTTCCATGACAGCCCTGAAAAGCTTCACACACTGAACTAGGGATGATTCACTGGGGCTGTGTCGTTGAGTCACGAGCAGTGAAGTCAAGAGAGAGCGTCAGGAGTTGTAGCTGAAATGTTTCCATTTCTGGCCAAAAGCTTTACCTAAGAACTTCTATTGTTGGATTTTTTTCTTTTTCTGTTTTTTGATTAAAATAATCAGTTTTGGGAGGTGAGCTAAATTCAGTTGGGCTACTGGGTGTTGCAAGTGATGACTGGATTATTACTTAAAGTCATGAAATAGATCTTTTGATCTGATGATTAGTTAATCTCCCTATTAAAAATGCACAGAATTTGTTTCTGTTCCTCTGGTTTCCAGCACAGTTATAGGATATTTTTTGCTAGGTTTAAACATAGTACAAAAGGTTTATGTTTATAGCCTAGTACCAGTGTTTGGCAGAAAACTTCTTCCTTTGCTTTTGGCTTGCTGGGAAATTTATGAATATCCTTAAAATACCATGCAGTGAACATATCATACCACTTTTGTAGAAGAATAAATTATTGTCCCCATTGAATTAATGTCCCGAACTCGCTTGCAGAAGAACAGGAAGGATGTAATATTGCTTTGTGTTTGCTGCAGTCACGAAGCAAAAGCTTGAATTTGTTCCTGATAAGTGTCTAAAGTCAACAGAAACTCTCAGCAACCTGTGTGCACACAGCAGGTAGCTGGCTGCACCAACAGCTTCCTTCTGCAGTTTCTTGAGGAATCACTGCTTTCGTGGTCAGACATGTATTTATCCCTGGAAAAATATTTGCTGATGCGAATGCGTTATGCAAGGCACTGTCAGCTGTGAAAACAAAACCATCTGTCTGTGGGTCTCATCAGTTTTTATCACAGTCACTCAAGCCATCAAACACGTCATTTCAGATGCAGAGCTGCCTGTTTCTTCGATTGAGTTTTCAATCAGGCCACCGCGGGCGTCGCTGGGACGGTTTTCATCACAGGCAGCACGCTGACAAATATTGACCTTATTCTCCATAGCATATGTTAAATGCAAAGGCAGAAGTGTTGAGAGCCTCAGATCCAAATTTATCGGTGCTGTGATGGCAGGGCAAGTAGGAACTGGGCGCCAGAATAGTTTGTGGGGCCCTGGTTGTGTGGAAGGGATGTAAATAGAGATCACTCTCTTTGCTTCAGTGCCTCAAGCCATGGTGGGTAGACTGAAAGACTGGGTAAAGGTCTTATATGAAAGGGTATTTCCAAACAACCTGTAAAAGTGCATGTGCATTGCATCACTGGTTGTCAGCTGGTAAACACACGCCAGCAGTGAGGGCAGACTGCTGTGCAGCAGATCTCGAGTCAGAGCAACCTGCTGAGCACGTCTGTGGAGGGGGAGAAGGGAATGGATGAGGAACCAGCAGCTGGGACCTGCCATAATTCACACACAGGGAGATGAAAGAGCAACGCAGGCAGGGCTGGGAGGGCACATAGCGGGGCTCATGCTGAACCCACCCGTGAGCCATTGTGTTAAAGAATTCCTCAGGGATGAGGGTGATGATGGCCTTTGGTATTCCCAGCCTGAGGGGCTGACAGTGCTCCAGCTCCTGCTGCTTACAAAGGTCCTGATCCCAGCTCCAGGTCCTGATCCCAGCTGTGTTTGGCCATTAGCATCAGCCACCCCTGGTGAAACCGAAATCAGCTGAATGGCTCTTCCCGGGGTGAACCCAGAGCGAGGAGCAGCACAGGGGCACACTCAGCGTGTTGGGAAATCCATGTAGTGTCTCTGCAGCATGGTCCTGGGGTCAGGTAGCAGCTTTCATCTGCTCCTCACAAGATGCTGAGCCGAGGTGCAGCTGGTGAGGGTCTGGCCTCTCTGCAGACGTGCAGGATGGTGTGCAGGCTCTGTACAGCTGAGCTCGTTTCTCATCTGCATTTCTTGACAGTAAACAGAAGTGATTTACTGAGCCAATTAGAGTGGGATGGACTAATTCAGTGTGACTGAGTGCCACATTGCACAGATCACCTGTTCCTGACAGGGGGTGGGATAAGGAAGGGATCTGAGGAGTTCTTCTTGGACTAACTCGAGGAAGGCTGTTTTGGCAGTGCCCATACAGTGACCCTCCTCTCCCACTCCATCAGCAAAGGCACAAGAAAGGAGAAACACCTGCCAGTCCTTGTCCTTCACGTGCTTGGTAGTTTGCAGGAGGTGCAGGTTCAGTTTCTTACTTTCTCTCTTAACAAATACTCTTGACAAAATGTCTCATCTGCCTATCAAGCAGGAGGAAAACAAAGCGATTGTTGTCTGCCTTTGTTCCTCCTTTCCCTCTATCCCTTAGGATTAGCAAAGAGTTTATTGCTTATGCTCCCAGCACAGTCTGGACATTTCAGTTGTGGAGCAGTGATGAGAGAAGAGATGGAGAGGCCAGGCTCCTCTCTGACAAGTGCTTTCATCATTGGGAATGTTGTCAGACTCATCCTTCTGGCTCTTCTACACCAGAATCATAGAGTTGCTTGGGTTGGAAGGGACCTTAAAGATCATCCAGCTGATTTCCTTTAAGAGGTGTTCCTTCTGCATGAAGAGATGAGTTTGCAAATGTAACACCCAGCTCCTTGAAAGCCATGAAGAGAGAAATCCAAATCAAGAAAGATACCCAAAATTTACACGTTGGTTGCTTGAAATTACCATGGGCTGTCAAAAGAATCCTGAGGGCCTGAGTCATCCCTGCCTGCTGATGCCAGGGGTGAAAGAGGAGAAGGGTGCTGGGCTGAAAATCAGCAAGGGAGAAGCACAAGAACATGAGCCAGTGATGAAAACTGAAAAGAGGGCTAGAAAGAAAGTTCTCAACATCTCCTTGAGAGTAGTTCAGACAGGAGGAATTCCACTGGCTCCAGGGAAGGCTGCTGTATGCCTGTGTCAGTGGGGAGCCTTTGGCTGTCTGAGCAGCATCCAGAGCAGCCAGGAAGGCTGACCAGGATGTAACCTGTGTGAGTTGGTGTCTGGAGGTCAGGAGCAACACAGGCTTCCTTGTGCTGTGCGTCATGTTTTGGGCTCTCTACAAACCACCTCTTCAGCAGACGCAAACACTCAGAAGTAGATGCAAACTTTCCAGATTCTCTTCTGCTTGTGGTTATCTCCCCGCTGTGGCGTGATGGGGAAGGAACAGGGAGGCTGCAGGGAGCTGTGATTGATGGCTGTTTGCAGCCAGTGTTCCTCTGCTGTGAAACATCTCTGTGCCCCAGTTATTTTTGATTTCTCCTTGCAGATAGCTCAGCTGAACACACAGTTTGGGACTCCTAACAGAGTACAGTCACTGCCTGGGAGCAGCTGATAAAGTACTCATGCTGGGTTAAGATTTTCCAGAAAAGAGATAACTTTAGCAGATGGCTTGGGCTGAGTCCTTTGGCTTCAGCTTTTTTATTGATAGATGAAAACAGTACACACAACCAAGCTATGGAAAGCTATAAAAAGTGTCCTTCCTTACCCTGCTTTTTAACAGTTCCTGTGGTGATAGTTTCTCTCCTTCTCTCTTGTGTGACTACAATAGACACCAGTCGTGCTCTTCAGCCTTCCTTGTACCCTTTCTGTGCTGAGGAGCTCTTTTATCTCCATCATCCTCTTCTCAGCACACCCTGAAAAGATCAAGGCAGCCCTTCCAGACGCAGGTTTTCAATCTTTTTTTCCTCCCACACAGCTCTGTTTTCCAGTGGATTCATGCAGCCACGTAATGGTTTCCAAAGAATCCATTCTAAATTTCCAATATTTAACATCAGATTTTCTGGTCTTGGAAACAGGAGGCCATTGCCAGCCCAAAGTTTAGGGATTGATTGCACAAGCAGACTAAGGAGCCATTCTGCAGGACAATAGCTCTTGTGAGCCAAGCAGTGGTGAGCAGCTGGCAGGTGAAGAGGAATAACAGGATGATCCTTCCACTTCACTGCCATAAGCAGAAGAGATCTGGGGAGGAGGAGAATTCCATGCTTAGGGTTAGTCTGCATATGAGATGCCCAGCTTGCACTTCCTTTCTGGTCAAGGGTCCACTGTAGCCATGGGTTAAGAGTATAACTTATCTTACCCTGAAATTTTTGTTTGACTAGGACAGAACAGCTGTGTTCCAGAAGCTGCTTTATTTCCCACTGGCTATAAAAAAAAAGCCTGAATAAACTTTAGACTTTTTGATTGAACTGAATCTGGCCAAACATAATAAGATGCTTTACATTAAAGGTGAAGTTCCACCTTAGGAACAACCACTATAATTTGATTAATGTCCTGGTTAAAGGGCAAGATCACCAGGAAGGCCCAGCTGTGGGGGAATTGCAGCCTTTTTTCTTTTTAAGCTGGTTTTAGTACTCAAACCCATAAACTTTCACTCGGAGGTAAATTGGCCAGATAACGTAATTCCACAGCAGCCCATCCCAACCCAACCTTTTCCTCCTCTCCCCTCAGATGATCAACTGTTGGCCTTTACAAAGTGATAATCAAAGACCACACAGAGCTAACAGCTCATCATTGTCAGGGAGGAGCTTTGCCAGCTCCAGGGATCTCCTCATGTTGTGTTCTTGTATAGGAACCAAACCAGCAAAGTGCTGTGGAAGGTGTTTGACCACCCCAGCATCTGGTGAGAACTTGAAGCAAATGTTAAGTGTTGCTTTTGGAAAGTCACTGATTTTTGAAGACTGAAATTTTGGATGGTTTTTTGCAGTTTTTTTTCTCCCAGCAGCTGAGCATTATCACGACTGCTCTGGGAAAACAAGGAAAGTTTTCAAACCTCTAATGAGCATCTGATGAATTTTGGATAATCCCAAGGCAGCCATGCCAAAAATGTGCAGGTGGATACTGAGTTGGGTCTTTTTACAGTGTTGACTTTGAATGAACTGGGCATTTTAATGGTGAAATGGATGTTTAAAGGCAAGTTTCTCCTATTCAGCTAAACTTTGGGGGTATTTCATACTCATGCATTGCTTTTTAACACAGCTCCAGACCAGGTTGCTCCAAGCCCCATCTAGCAGAGCCTTGAACACTTCCAGGGATGGGGCATCCACAGCTCAGGGCAACCTGTGCCAGTGTCTTGTAGATGTATGAAGTGACCCATGGAAGATAAAAAGAGGCTGTGGGTACTGCTGGGAGTTCACCTGATTTCAGCCCAGTTTGAGGACACTGATTGCTCTCAAGAGCATTTTAGGGCTGTCTCTGTTACTTATATTTGTTTAAACAAGTCTCTTCATGCACTGCTCCTTCTGGATTGCCTTGTGTGTGCATTTTACAAACTTGGAGCAACTTCAGGGTTCATTTCCACCAGCTGAAGAGCAGAGATAGAAGTGGGGAAGGATGATTTGAAAACAGTGTTTTGATTTTTTACAGCAAGGAAGATAAATTCTACCTTTGACAGGGGTTAAGATGGAATATGGGTGACACCAGAGTGCTCAGAAGCTTTGGTCTTTGTCTCCTTAATTTGCACTACCGTGACTGTGAGGAACAGATGGGATCTTAAATTTTACCTTCTCACTATTTTTGCAACCTAAAGAAGGACAGTTTTGTTCCTTACCCTCCTCTTATTGAAGTCACCTCTTATTTTGCCCAGAGAGTCTGTGGGCTTCTCTTCCCTGGAGTTGTTCAGGGCCAGCTGGATGGGGCTTGGAGCAACCTGATCTAGTGGAAGGCATCCCTGTCCATTTCAGGGGTTTGGAACTGGGTTGTCTTTAAGCTCCCTTCCAATCCAAACCATTCAGTGCTTTTAGGATTCTCCTGTGGGGTGATGTTCACAGGGAGGCACAGCTCCACTCTCCCCATTCTCAGGGGGAATGAGTCAAGGGATGCTCCAAGGACTTGGAACCAAACTCTTGGCCATGATTTGTGTCTCATAAAGAAGACATCACAGTATGGCACCTATGGCATATTCTGTTTCTTTATTAAATAAAGGACATGGAGAAGGAGGTTTTCTTTTTAATATTTCTTTCTCTTTCTAGCCCTTTTGAGTTGAGTTTTCTTTAATACCAAAGCTTGGGGAAGGGGGGAAAGGGAAGGGAACCCTCCAGAGGCTTCAGGAAAAGGAGAAAGAGTAATTTTTAATATCCCTCACCAAGCAGAGATAAGGCTGACTGAACCCCTACTGACAGCAGGCTCTGCTTTCTTTCCACAGTCTCCATTGAAGATATCCGGGATGTGAGGTCAGGCCATAAAACAGAAGGTATGGAAAAATACGCCAAGGATGTCCCAGAGTATCGCTGCTTTTCCATCATCTTCAAAGACCAGCGGAAAAACCTGGACCTCATTGCGAGTTCAGAGGATGATGCCAACCACTGGATTGCTGGCCTTGGGAAAATCATAGCCCACAGCAACTCCATGAACCAGAAACAGAAACTCCAACAGTATCCTTTGCCTTATAAAGTGATTAATCACGGACAAAGATGCACTTGTCTTTCCATGTGGGTGGGAATAGTAAACTAACCTCCTTTTTTCCTTATTCTGGGTTTTCTCTTGCATTGATTTTGCACCCAGGAAAGCTCCCTGGTTTCCAATGCTTTTCCCCCCTGTTTTACAATGATACCAGCAAGAGTGGAGTCAGGCTTAATGTGGCTCCTTAAGCAAAGAATTCCCTCTTTCATGGAGCTCCAGATAAAACAATCATTATTTTTTTTGTGTTCTTCAGGGGTCTGTTTCACTTGCATTGCAGTAAACTCCAGGACAGGCACTTCTTGGCAAGGCATGAAAAGCCCTCACTGTTTACCGTGTTTCTCGGTAATACAAGGAGAGGGAACTGATTCTCCTGTCCTCACTGCCAAATTTACTCCAGGGTAGCTCCACTGACTTGAGTGAAATTACTCCTTATTAGCCTCAGCATGGGAGGAAGTTTTGCCCTGAAAAAATCTGCAGTTGCTCTAGTGACAATGCAGAGAGCAGAAAGGAAAAGGCACAAAGCAGGAAAGGAGAGTGAATTCATTATGACATGGAGAGAGGGTGGTTATTGGGTGAAATCCTGGCTCTGCTGAATTCACAGGAAATTCTCCCTGAGGCTGCATTTCACTCATTAAGTTGCTTTGCAAATAGAGGTCTCATGTACAAAAAGAGAGGATATCTGTGGGTGCAGTTTTGGATGGATTTTCTTCAGTCCCTGTGTGTCTGAGACTCTGACCATGACATCTGAAGCTGTTGGCTGATTTCACCCTGATTTGACAGAGCCACAGTAATGGTAAAATATTAGGTTCCTTTAGGCTTCCCAAAGGTAGATATTCAGCTGTCAGAGAGGAAAAGAGATACCACTCTTGGGGAGAGAAGGCTGTGTGGGCTTCATGACTTGTTTGACACCAAACATCAGAGAGGAGGGGAGATGCAAAATCCTCAGCTGGGAAAAATCACAAAGCTGGAGCTCAAGTCTGAGAAAGCACCAGGAGGTCTTGCCCTCAGTTAAGTCTTCACTCCATGTGAGTTCTCTGCTGGGTAATAATGTACTGATGGAGAAGGAGATGGTGCATAAATGCTGAGCTTTCATCAGCCATTACTCCTCTGTGGATTCTCTGAAGTCTGAGAAGCATTTTCACAGCCACAGTGCTGTCCACTTAAAGGAATCAGACTCCATTAGTTCTGATGTGCCTGGGATGTCCTGTTTATCTCCTGCATTATGAGTGTCTTTATTTGGATGGTTTTTCAAGCTCTGGGATGTAAGGTCACTCCTCAGCCACCCCACAGTGTGTAGGGGAAAATCTAGGCTACAGAAAGTTGTCCCTGGAGCATATCAAGTTAAATATATTGCTGAAAAACTTGCCTGTAAGAAGAGACAAGATTTTTAAGGGGGGAAAAATAACAATGACATTTGCAAAGGAAGAAGGCTGTAAATTTCCAGCATGGAAAAGTGCCTTTCTGTCTTTGGAAAGCAGAATTGAAGCTAAATAGGGTGGGTAGGCAAACCATATTTCTGGAAGAGTAATTACTGTGCAGTGCTGGCTTCCAATCTGGGCTTGTCTCAGGCCATTTAACGTAACCTGGAATTACAGAACAGCATGATTTCTCATTTGAAATTTGATGATGTTTAATTAAAGCCTGGGATTTTAAATTTAGTCTGCCTTCACTGGGTTTGCTTGGCAGCGTGGGCTTGCTCAGATCTTCCTTAAACCTCAGGAGTGTTCTCAGCATCTGTGAGCACAGAGGGGGAAGAGTCAGGACATGAGATGTGTTGTGTCGCCTGCCTGTCCCCCATGACTGGACAGTTGCCTTGCTGGGTATCTTTTTCAGCCTCCCAAAAGCCTTGCAAAGCAAGTAAGGAATCTGCAAGTTTTTGAAAACAAGGATTGAAAGCAAAAACTGCTAGTTTCAGATAGGGCTCATTCAGTTTGGAATTCAGTGCTAGAAAGGGACTGGAATCAGTGACTTATGTATTTTTCCAGTCCTATATTCCTACACAGATAAAACTCCCACATGCCTGATGAGCTTGTCTGATGTTCTTATACACAGAGTTCTGTTTTAATAAGTCTCAGATTCTACCTTGCAGCAGGCTGGCATGGGTAGTTTAGCAAATATTGCAGGTATATGTGCAGGGAAGACTTCAGACCAGAAAATACAGAGGACTTTTCATTTGAGCAGGGTGGCACTGTCTGCTTCGGCTCTGGGGTTTATGTGTGAGCTTTTCTTCTGGTTTGAAAGCATTTACCAGAAGTTCTGCAGCATTTCTGTTCTGAGCACATTCATGGGATATCTGCCAGATAGAAACCAAAGAGGGATGACTGAAACTGAGAGAAGGCTGGTAGCCCTGGAGCTGGCATATCCTTTAAAAATCAGAAGCAGGAGGCAGGCTCTCCCTGGATGCACACAGAAATGGGAGCAGCTGCTCCTCGTGCACTCAGGCCCACAGAGGGGCAGAAGGTGAAAGGAAGACCCACAGCCAGGACTGAAAAACGGTGTTTGCACCAGATGAGAGGACTTTCAGTTGAAGTGTTTTGTTCATCCAGCTCCTCCAAGCTCTCCCACAGCTGAGGGGATGCAGATGGATGGGGAATTGGGGTATTTTGGGGTCAGAATGCTGCTATTTACTGATATCTCAGTTGTCTGTACTCTCATTTTTCTCTCTTTGCTGCTTCCCCTTGCAGCAAGAGGACCCACTGTGTGTGCCTGGGCTTTTTCTGGGCTCTCTGATTTCCCTCCTGCATTTCTCAGCCTCCTGGGAAGGCATCTGAGAGAAAAGCATCGTCCATTAACACGTAGGACCTGGGCATACTCCTTTGCAGATGCATTTGCTACCCACATTTTGCCCTCCAGAGAGAATTTTGGGTACATGCAAGACCTCTGGGTGCCCATTATCAGAGGAAATGATGCAGTCTGTTTAAAAAATGTGGGTTTTTTGCAGTGGTCAGCACAAAAGCAGTAGTTTCTGTGCACAAAAGAGTAGTTTCTATCCACCCCTACTCTCACCTCTGGCTGTGGCAGGCTGGATTTCCTCTTGGCTCACCAGAGTTGGGTGTTCCTCCTGCCTGTTGTTTTTAGGGAAGGCTGGGAAGGGGACCCGAGGTGCAGGATCAGGTGTGAGTGGGTGGCACCAGGGTGACAGTCTGACAGACCCTCTCTGGAGCAGAGCTGGTGGAGGGGGTGTTCTGCACCCCAGGGTGGGTGTGGTGTGCTCCCAGCACAGCATCCTCTGCTCATGGGAGCTTCATGGCTCAAACTGGGTTTTCTGGGAAGAATCAGTCCAAGCCAGACCCTGGTTCAGGGCTCTGGAGTGTCCTTGGGAAATGCAGCCTCTCTTTATTTTGGTTTCCATGTCTAAAGAAGGGGAATATTAATATGAGCAGGCTAAGACGGATGTGGGGTGAGGTCATTGCTTAGCACCTGCCAAGATTTTTAAAGTCAGAAAGTTCAACTTTCCATGAGACAAACAATACTCACTAACAGTTTACACATATCTCCATCGCTAGGAACTACTTCAGTGCAGGGGTAGCTCTGGCAAACACTGTTTCAGGGTTATGTTTACAGCCCCTAAGGCTGTTAATGCCCTTTTCTGGGGTCATTTTGAAAAGCCCAGTTTATATGTTACAGCACTATATGCCTCAGCTGGTTTTGCTGATGCTGAGCTTTACTCTGATTAGCATTCAGATTGGGCATTTTTTTTTGGAAGTTTTTCTGGAATGAGTTTGAAGCATTGTTTCCTATGTGAGACATGGAAGGTTATTATTTGAGATCAAATTCTTACTTTGATCATTTTTTTCCTCTTGAAAAGTAGATATTTTTCTGGATGACCTTTCTTATTTGACAGTAAAACAAATTAGACAGTCAGTTCCATGATGCAAAAAGCAGGGGGTTTTTTGGTGTTTAAAACTGCAGTGTGTCTCAACTGTCTAACATGATTTTAGAGACTGAAAGAAAATGGAAGTCTCAGTTCAAATTATCTGACATCACATTAAGAAGATCATTCTTATAGCAGTTACTCCTGATCCATAGATACACTAAAGTGATTAAAACCCAAGCTCTAATGAAATATTATCACAGTACAGCACAGTAACAGACCCTGTGCATTTCATCAGGGGAAGAAGACAAGACCCACAAAGTTTGGTTTGATTCCATTCACAACAAAGTTCTTAGGAGACATAGGTAGAAATCCCTAAAAATATGCTGAAGGCGAGTTCAAAAATTATTATTGATACTTCTTCTGGAGTTCAGTGTTCACCATGACACGCTGAATATTGAACAAATCCATGGCAATGAATTTACCAAGCTTCTCTTGGGAGCTCTTTTCATTCTTTCCTTTATCCCCTTTTAACCGTCTGGAGCAGAATGTACTTTCTGTCATAAAAGAGAAATCAAACTGTTTCTGGCTGCGGCCAGAAACTCCTACAGGGTAAAGAGAGCTGCTCCAGCCTTGGCCAGATGGTGAAAAGCTTCTCCCAGGTCATGATCAGCTGTATCACAGCACATTTTCCTTCTGCCAAGGCACCATTGTGCTCTGTGGGAGCAGAAGGTGAGGTGGTGTCAGCTGCTCAGGGACCCACGCTGATTTACAGCAGCTGCAGAGGTGGCTCAGAGCCTTTAGGAGAGGATTCCCCCCCTGCCATGTGCAGCAGAAGGTGTTTAGGTGTTCAGGCTAGGCACTGACCTGGAAAGATTTCCTTACATCCCCCTGCAGCTGGATTCACACCTGCCTGCGGAAAGCTGACAAAAACAAAGACAACAAAATGAGCCTGAAAGAGCTCAAAGACTTCTTGAAAGAAGTGAACATTGAAGTGGATGACTACCATGCCAAGAAGATTTTCCAGGTAATGGGAGCAAGCAGAAGAAGGGTTTGCTGTTGGCTGAGGTCAGGGTGTCCCACAGCTTTCAGCTTGGGTTGGGGACCTCACCTGAAGTGAACTCCTGGTTCTTTTCTTGTTCCAAGGAAGGACTCTCAGGTTTTGGTTCTCAGTAATTTATTGCTCAGAATAATTGATTCCCACTGAGTTAGGCCAGCACAATGCTTTTGATGAGGGTGTGTTAATGTCTTTCTTCATAATCAATGCCTAATTTTGCCACGAAGCAGAAAATGAGATGCAAACATGGATAATGCAAGAAAAAGGGAAACAAAGTTGAAGTCCCAGGGGTTTCAGGATTTTGTGTGCTACAGCTGCATGTCAGTGCCTAAGTCTGGCTGAATTTTGTTTGGTTACAATTGTGAACCCAAATCCTCACCTTCTCAGAGGAGGAGGGGGCAAAGTGACAGGTATAAACAAACAAACAAACAAAAAAAAAGTGCAAATTAAGAAAAAAACCTTTCCAGATTTATTATAGATACACAACATTGCACCCAAGTCTAGACTAGTCTGATTGATTTAATACTCCCAAGGCACATTTAATCTGGTCAGGGATGTACACTTCTAAATTCTCAAGATTCAGCTTGCTGGCTGAGCCTATCAGAAGATAAGAAAGGGATGAAAATTTCTCAGTTGTTAAGCTTTGGGTTTCTCTCTAGAGAATCCATCCTGCTGAGGTGAGATAAAACATCTGGATAATTTCCAAACTTCCGTCCTGTCTGAAGCAGGATTTGAATTAATGTGTGTGCAGTTTCAGAAATGTTTTTTTCTGATCAGTGGTAAACACATGGGTGGTTTTGGGCAGGACTTCTGCTCCTCTGTGTGATCAGGCAGCCTTCCCCCAAAGGAGGTCCAGATTTCCTTGCCTTTGCTTTTTAGACATCTCTTTGCTACTCCTCAGGAATCAGGGGGAAGGTCATCAGCACATCTTCAAGAATTTCAGCTCAAAAAATATTCCAGTTGTACTGCCCACTCTGGCTGGTGGATCCCATCCTTTATTCCCTGCCCAGGAAGGTCCTGGAAGAGTGGAAATAAGGCTGGGAATCCACTGCTTGAGCTGCATGTCTCCACTGGTGGTAGTTGCCAACACTTCCTTTGCAGTCTGTGCAGGTGAAGCCAGCAGGAAGCAGGGTGTGAATCTCCTCATCCTAAAGGATGCATCTCACATATGGGAGATGAATCACTTCCACATTTTCACACATCAACAACCTGAAAAAATCACTAATGTTTTGATTTTTTTACATTTTCCTTTTTTTTTTTTTTTATTTTAGAGGCACAGTCTCCTCTTATTTAATGAACCTCCTCTGCTGTCACAATAGTTACAAGGGAGCTCCAGGAGAGGAAACTTGATGAAATGAATCCTTTTTGCTTAAAGACTCCGAGTAATTGCTAAACCTTGATTCAACCCATGAAAATGCAGGGAGTTAGTTGAAGCACCATCATTAAGCAAGTAATTTTAAAGTTTCCTGTATAGCCACTGGAAAGAGAGGCTCTTTGGAGGTTAATTCAGATCTCCTGAGGGCTGATTTGCCTCCAGGAGGGGTCTGTCTTGCTCTTAAAGCAATTACATTTTCAGTTTGCATCCTGCCTCAGCCTAGATGGACTAGGGCATTACACCTATTAAAGGGTGATCTTTTCTGTCTCAGAGAGTTTTTCTTCATTTAGTCACAGGAAGGAAGGGTGATGAGGGGCTCAGGTGGGGGCTGCAGGGCATGCTCTCACATTATTTTTGCCTTTCCTCACGTGACTCTGTGTCCACATCTAGGTTTGAGACACTGGAGTAAAACATATTGCAATGCAACCAGAAATGATGCAAAGCTCCTGGTATTGCTCACTTCATTTCAACCTGAATATTCATTCTGATGCATCAGAAAGGTGTTTTTGCTGGCAGGCCAAGGGTCATTCAGGACTCATGGCTTGTGATGCATACATGGGAGGTAAAACAGCGTGTTTTGGGTTGAGATTCACTTTCTAATTTGGACCCCTTGTAGCCAAAGCAGAAGGAACCCACTTTTATACCATGTATCTGATCTGTGCTGGAGTTTGACTTTGGTGCCAGTGCTATTTTCTTATTTTCATCACAGCCTTTAATGGCAACTAATGAATAAACTTCCCCAGGCACACCACTTAAAATGCCAGTTTGCTAGGAGGCATATCTTGTCATTTTCCCTGTCATGTCTTAAAGAAAAGAACATTTGTAATTCACAACATCCCTGCTGTCTCCACCAGCTGCTTTCCCTCTTTATATTCCTTTTGCAGTTGCTAAGCATCATGCTCAGCTTAGCTTGAAGGATCTGCCAGAGCCACAGAACAGGATCATAGACATGGAAGGCAGCAAGGAAAAGGCAGTTCTTGAACTCTCAAACCTATTTTGGAGGTTTTTGTAGTACTGAGTATGTCACAGGTTGTCCCATCCCTGAGAGGACCATGTAGCTCCTACCCAGCAGGTTCTGAAGTCAGGACAAGTTGAACTCTTTTTTTCTGTCACTTCAGTTTGTGAAATGCTAGGCATCATGATAATGTTCTTTGGTTTTATATGTGCTCCTTAAACAGATAGGGAAAGATTTGCAGGGGATGAAAGTCCCTCCTTATCATCTTGGGACACTGCCAAAGCCACTGTGGCCATTGCTGAGATCACTGGCAGGGCTAGGTTGAGATTAGTGTGATTACTGGTTAAACTAAAACAGGCATTTTCATCACAAAAGCCAGGAAAATAGCTCTGTCACAGGGGATCAAAGATGGAAAGCAACTTAATTCCTCTTGCTTGACAAGTTGAAGAATTCTGCTAGGAACAAACAACAAAATTAATATCGGGATTTGCAACAGGAAAAAAAAAAGGTTGTTTCTGATGAAAAATTGAACTGGGAGTATTTAAAATAAACTAGAAAATCTTGTTATTGGAAAAGCTGTGTCCTTGATGGAGACATTAACATGTATATCTCAAGCTCCCCATCTTTCATGGTCAATCAAGTCCTTGGCTGTGGTGCTCTGTCACAGATAGTATCTACTGGAAAAGTTCAAACCCCAGAGCAAGATGGAGAATCTGAATTACAGTTCCTTGTGAGAAGATCATATCTGATTCGAAATCTGTGGGGATTTTATTACGTGGCAGGTTTTGGATGAGAATGGAAAAATTCCATGGAGAGGTGGATTTTTTCATACCTAAACATGCACATGTTTAGCAGTTGTGGGGGTTTAAAGTTGTTTTTGATGCCATCTTTGCAAACAGCCCTGCTGTGAGTCTTGACAGCCTCTTGAGGTCTGAGCCACTAAGGTCAAAGGAAGGGTTCTTTTCACTTGACTTCCTGGATTTTTGGCTATACTCTCTATCATTATTTAATAGTGTTAATTGTTTTCCTTTATTCCCCCTGAGATTAAGAATTACATTTCTTTTGACCCTTGATTTGTGCTCGGATTATTTTGAGCTGTCCTGACTGAAGCACACCAAGTGATGGNACAGTCACCAGCATTAGATCATGTTGGCCATTGCTGTCTCTGGCCAAGTCTTGAAAATTTCCAAGCACAGAAATTCCACTGCCTCTCTGGATAACCTCTTCCAGGGCTGCACCCTCAGCAGGCCTCTCAGAGGACAAATTTTTCTTATTGTCCTATCTGAACCTCCATAATTGCAAGTTGTGACCTTTTCACCTCATTATCTTNTAATAACTGTAATTTTTATGACTGTTGGCCTTGTCAATGAGAACCATTGTCATTGACCACATGCTGCTCACTGGCTGGCCAGTAACTCTTTGCAATTATTTTGTGTTCTGCGTTGTGTAGCCCTGGTGCAGATTACGGCTGGCCTATGCCAGAAGGAAAGAAGGTTTTCACTCCTTCTCCCCTCTACGTTTACAGCACTGTGACAAGTCCAAAACAGAGGCTCTGGAGGATGATGAGATAGAGGAATTTTACAAGATACTGACAGAGAGGAAGGAAATAGACAGCATCTTCCAAATGTACTCGGACCCAGAAGGGTTCATGTCCTGCCAGAACCTGGTGAGGTTTCTCTATGAGGTGCAGCAGGAAGAAGATGCTGTTGTTGCTGCTCCTGCCTTAATTCAGAGATACGAGCCCAACGAAAGAGGTAGGTCAAAAACCCTGGCTGGTTTGCTTCAAAATCTTGCTTTTTTTGATGAACTGTGAATTGCATTGCTGTTGCTTTTTTTTTTCTGCAGTTGTGTGCATTATTTTCTCCCCACAGCTGCTTCTAAAACACCACTCTCCTAGGGGAGCATTAACAGCTCTAGGAGAGGAGGGCAGAGGAGAGGCTGGGAAATCTCTCTCTTCAGTTTTATTTTGGGTGCACTGAACAGCGGGAGAGGGATTGATACAGGTTTGACCAGAGGATGATGAAAATCCTGAGGGAAGGACTCAGATGGGTTATTCAGATGCCGAGACCTCATGTGGCTTTTCAAGGCTGAGAATGTGGCAATATTTGTGTTCTCCAGGAGCTGGAGTGGAGGCAGATGTCCTTGATGGTGGGCACCTGTAAAGCCATCTGCAGATGAGATCTCTGAGTGGAGGCCAAGGAGGTGACAGCTGTTCAGGAGGCAGACACTGAACTGTCTGTCTGCTCAGATTGTGGGTGAATCATCAGTCTGGAGCACCTTGGAGGGTGTGTTCCAAGAGCCAACTCAGAATTATGGGCTGGTTTTCCACTATCCTGCTATTCCTTCAGGAGAGGGACAAGGCTTTGAAACTGTCAGGCTTTAGGATTAGGCTGAGATTAGTTCAGTCCCTCAAAATGGGGAGTAATTTTGTATTTCCTCTTTGCAAATCGTGTATTTCATTGGATAATCTAGACAGGATTTATCTGGCTGTGTTTAGACATCTGACAGCTTCTCTGGGTTGGCACAAAGAAACCCTGAAATGCTTAAACAGAGATGTTCATGCTGTAAATCTCTAGAGACAGATGAGGTGAGGTCTGTCTTTGACACTTTTAAGATGTTATCAAGGACAAGTAAAGTGTAGTAAAAAGCCACGTAAGTGTCATAAAAAGCTGTGCTTGGGAAGGGCTTTAAAAGCATTTTCAGGCAGCTGAAAGTGTCATCCTTGTCTGGAGAACATCCATGTCTTTGCTTTTACTGGATGCCTGGGGAGCACATTTTGCCTCCGGGATCTCCTGGAGAGCAGAGGCACCGTGGTGAAGGTGGTGGCACGACCTGGTGGCATCTCATTTTCAGTGTGGGGTTTTCTGTCTGTTTACCTGACAGCCAAGAGGGGCAATGCCATGACCAAGGATGGTTTCCTGATGTACCTGCTGTCAGATGAGGGGAACATATTCAACCCCTCCCACAGGAAAGTTTACCAGGACATGACCCAACCTCTCAGTCACTACTTGGTGTCATCCTCACACAACACCTATCTCATGGAAGACCAGATCACAGGGCCAAGCAGCACAGAGGCCTATATCAGGTA